>JACSYO010000471.1:2007500-2167500 GCA_016806645.1 Ophiodon elongatus
ATGGAGGAGTAGACTGATGAGATAAATCTAATCCAGGCTCCTACAACAACATACGAAAAGAGCAGAGATTTAGCAGTTTCCTCGTTCTTCTCTTTTCATTCCTCGACAGACAAAGCCCTGCCTATATGTGGTGGGTGAGATGAACTCCAGTGGGAATACTGTAGACCCCACCTGACAGCTCTCTGCCTGATCAACTGAAAGCTTCTCATCAGAGCCTCCACAAGATCTGGATTAAAAAAAAAAAAGCAGTTGCACTAAAATCAACATCTCAATGGTGATGTTTATTTTTGAAAATATATTAAAATATATTTCTGTTTTTTTTGTCTTGCAAATTAATGTATTATTTTTAGATAGGTTGACAGCTCTCTGACATTGAGACCCAGAAGAAACTGAAAAATAAAAGGATACAAAACAAATATTCTGAGTACCAAGAAATGGAAAAACCTATTTGTCCTTCTCCCCCCGACTTCTGATTTTCTCCCGTCTGAGACTTGCCTGTCCCGATCCTAGAATAGCCCCCTGTTTCCTATCGCTGCCCCACACAATCACACATTTCTTCACCTTCTCAACCCAGTAGTTACTCTTCAGCTTTCAGCCTGGCCGGCACAACCATTCCAGTGAAGGGGGAGGAGGACTTCCTCACGCTGGCCGCCTCCCGGCTCAGCCGCAAGAAACGTGTCATCGGGGCTGGAGTCGGCGTGGCCATGGTCTTGGTCCTGCTGGTGGCCATTCCCCTATTGGTCCACACCACCAAGGGGGGAGGGTCCGGAGGAGGGGGCACGCACTTCGAGATGCTTGGGAGCTGCAAGATGGTGTGTGACACTTTCACCCCCCCACAGGGAGAGCTGACAGCCGTCTCCCCTCAGCCCCCGGACTTCTCAAACCGCAGGGGTAAACAAGGGTATAGAGGGAGCCCTGGACTTCCCGGTCCTCCAGGTCCTAAAGGGCCCCCCGGGGAGCCCGGCAAGCCCGGCCTACCTGGTCCACCTGGGCCTGGACCCGGAGGCTACGGCCCATCCTTCTACAGTCCCAAAATCGCCTTCTACGCAGGCCTCCGGAAACAACACGAAGGGAGTGAAATACTCAAGTTTGATGATGTTGTGACCAACGTAGGGAACTACTACGAACCGAGCACCGGCAAGTTCACTTGCCCTCTGCCTGGCATCTACTACTTCACCTACCACGTCCTGATGAGAGGAGGTGATGGGACGAGCATGTGGGCTGACCTGAAGAAGAACGGACAGGTGAGTGTGTCTTTGAGTCGTTTGTGTGTGTGACGTGTCTCTGATATTGTGATCTGAAAGGTCAACCTCTTGAGACAAACTCTCAGTCTGCAGATGTTAACCAAACAAAATGAGGGAGAACCTTTACAGACATGGACAGAGCGATTAAGTATCACGCTGTGCCACCAACAGCTGTGGACACAATAACAGCAACTTTTTTATAATGCAGGGACGACACATAGGATATATATATTATAGTTCAGTCTTCTGAACTAATACTTCCTAAACAGTTTTAAAACACAAAAGTGACAAAAATAAAACAGTTTTCTAATGTGACACAACTACGTATTATATTTCTATATTTGAACATGGACAATGCACAAAGAACATTAACCTTGTGAAAAACTTCATTTCAATCAACACACACGTGCATAATTGAAATTTGACCTCTGCATTCAACCCATCCTCAGCTTTAGGAGTAGTGGGCTGCTGTAAAGCTCAAGAACACTTTTCAGTGTGGAAAGGAGGAGCCGGAGATCGAACCTCTCCTGGTGAAATAGTTTAACTAGAAAATCTTTTTTACAATGTTGAACAAAAATAAGTCGTTTTTTTAACATCTGAGCATTGAGAGCATCATTTGGACGTTTCAGACAAAGAAAAATCTAAAAGCAAAGTTTCCACAAAACATATTAAAAAGAATAAAGATTCTGTTTCAATTGAGAATAATTCAAATTAAATGACTCGTGCTGTATCTCAACTCTTGTAGAGAAGATCTATCAACCCTCTGTTTAATAATACTATTTAAAACTTTGGAGGACAAAGAAGAGGAAACAAATGCAGGATGAAAGTAGACACAGAGGTGGGACGAAGAACAACTTAACATGGAAAACGAAAACTGTAATCAAATGTACAACTTGCACGCAAAGGCAGAGAGAGAGAGAGAGAGAGTGACAGCCAAGCGATCAAGAGGATAACAATCCTCCACGTCTCAGTGGAACAAACCTAAAATGCAACAGCTGGCTACTGTCCTCTGAGGAACTCTGACTTTAACACTAATAAATAAACAAGTACAAATGCCTGGCACAAAGCCTTGAATGCTTCCATCTGGAGATCCGTGACAAGCTTGAAGTGCTAAGCCCTCACTCTGTTGAGGAGCCCTGATTCTGACATGTGTGCTGCAGAACAGAAGAGTGACGTCCTGGGGATTACCAGAGAAGAAAGAACATGCTTTGCATTGTTACAAGTCAGACGGCTGAGTGTTTGAAGGTACAACAGTCTTTTCTCACATAATTTACACGGTACATGAACAGACAGCAATTTGCTACTGAGCAGACCATCAACCCACTGGGCTGCTGTTCACTGATTTTTCTTTTACATCTTAGAAGACTTTAGCTACAGTGAGCGGCCAGTAAGAATTCAGCAGGGGGCAGTTAAGCAGTTTGCATTGAAACCTTCCGCACGTAACACAAAAATGTCCACTTTCAAGTTGTTCCTTACCATGTGAACATGCATAATTGGCGTTCAACTTTTATAAGTTACGTGTTTTTTAGAAGTCCACAGCTTGGACACTGGACATTGCAGTCTTCATCATTAGAGCCCTCTGGTACTTGTCACGTGTAAAAACATTTTTAGGTTTTCTTCGATTTTTGAATGCTAACTGTCCTGCAGTCTTTATCACTGGCTCCTGCTAACCCTCGCGTTGGTGTATGGAAAGCTGCAGCCAAACACATGCCATTGTCGGCCGGTTCTTATCACCTGCCATTGATGAGCTTCACAAGTTCACGCTACACCTTGGCTCAGTCAGGAGGAGCCACTGTTGCAGCAACAAGGACATGCAGCTGGCCTTGTTGGCTGTCCCACCATTTGTTGCAATTCAACAATGCAACATCATGGTGCCTGCTACTGGGAAAACCTGGGTTGTATCAGTGGTTTACTGCAGCGTCACCCTCTGACGTGTTCCTTTGGTTCAATTTGTTTGTTAGTTATCGGGATATCTCAAAAACCTGTCAACACATTTCAGTGAAATGTGGTTAAAACTAGGTTGTGGGCCGTTAATTATTTTTGGCGTCAAATCCAGATTTCTTTTTCTTTTTTACGTTGCAACACATCAAGCGCATTTTGTTTTCACATTTTGCCCACATAACTGGCACATGAAGAACTTTTTGCGCATCTGGATCCAGATGTAGATGATGAAATTATGGCTGCTAACAGTTATTTCCCATTAATCTTTTAGTCTGTGAAATATCTTAAAAGATTGTGGAAAAAATGTACATCACAATGTGCCAGAGTCCAAGGTGATATCTTCTAGTTGCTTGTTTTTTCTGACCAACAGTCCGAAACCCAAAGATATTAAATTCACGATGTTGCAATACAGAGCAAAACAGCAAATACTTACTGTACATTTGAAAATCTGGAAAAAGAGAACGTGAAAAATGAATGAAACAACATTTTCATACTTGTTACATGTGGAAAGTACACTTCCAGAAAGACTGCACAATCCCCTGCATCTCTGCATCAAATCACACAGATGTGCCCGCTTTTTAAATCTAAATTAGTACAATAGTTCATAAGAAAACTGAAAAAAAAACCGAATGATTTTTTACTTTGCAATGACATACAATTCCTGAATCTGCACCAAAAATGAATTGCACGTTCCTTGACCCGTGGGCTCACCAGATTCAACTGGAATATTTTACATTCTTTAAATATTCTGCAAACTAACACACTGTATGAGCAAACAGCTACGGTTAAATAGTAAAATGAGATATTCTTCATACTACTTTGGTTTCATGGACTTCCCAAATACCCACATCATTGTATTATAGATCTTTTTTGTGCCTGATCAAGTCCATAAAAACAGTTATTCCCTATGTCATCGATTTGACGGAATGGGCATAAAGTGCAGAGTAAAGAGGACAGACAGTTAAATGCCAGATATAATTGGAGGACTTGGTTTGTTGCGTGCCTTCACAGACATTGTCATTCCTGTCTTCACTTGCTGATAAATCTTTCATAGCCTTTAGATGAGATCTTCTCCCCTCCACCTCTGCCCCTCCTTTTACACACACACACACACACACACACACACACACACACACACACACACACGCACACACACACTGGCTATTGACTCCTTCCCCATTAATTATCTTTTCCATCAACTAAATTATTTAACCCAATTCAGTGCTGATCTTGCCCTCACAGTTTCATTGCATCTGATTTTTTTTCTGTGAATAGACAAGTGCTCTTGTGAACCAGCTAGGTCAATGAGGAGAACCTTGAGAATAAGACTGAAAAGGTTTGTCAATTTAGAGACGCAAAACATGTAAACAATTAGTCATTAAAGTAAAAAAGAAAAAAAGCTACTCAACTGCAACAGTAATAAGTTACATTACTTATTAAATTATACTTTCGTTACTTAGCATAACTCCTTCAAAGGTGTCTTTAAACATCTGCAAAAGCCTCCACACCCACATCTCAGATTCTGTATTGACACATGTAGAAACAGAAAATTAGATATGTTGGTAGCAGTTGGCTTATGTTTTCGAGGTCTTTATTCCCCATCAACAGCTAGCTTAACGTTAGCCTTGTTGACTGGCTAATTAATTTGAAATTGTAATCCTAACACTACTCATTACTTAAAATATTGAAACATGCTTTTTGCGTTACTGCCCAACACAGCTAAATAACACATTATATCTTGTTTGGTTTTTGTACAAAAACCAAAGTGTAAAGATGACAATTTACCTTTGAAGTTGGAGTTATGTATAAGCTAAGCTAAGCGAACACGGCCTACATATTTACCATACAAAAATGCTAGCAACATAGAAAGGGAAATAAGTATAATTCCCAAAATGTCAAACTATTCCTTTAAAACTCGGTATGCCAGTCGATAGTGTGTTTCGCAGCATGGGTGTGCATATGTGTACGTGTATGTGTGTATGTGTACGTGTATCTGTGTATGTGTGTATGTGTGTGTGTGTGTGTGTATGTGTATGTGTATGTGTGTAAGTATAACAATTGTCAGACTGATATGCTTTGTGTTAATCAATGTCTTGTCAAAGGGAGCTGAGAATAAGACACATCCCGAGGAGAGATCACTGCAGGGACAGGCAGGAGACAAGTGGGCTGAGATGGATGGATATTCACAGGAGAGTGGACATAGGAGGATGAGAGAATAGGCAACATGAGAGTGTCCTCTGTCCTCTGGTGAAGGGAGGAGTTGAGGAGATGGGATAAAGCTATGACTGACATATATGAAACAAATCAGACTCACGTTGCCAGCTGTTGGCTAACGAAATGTGTAGCTGATGTGCAAGTTTGCCCCAAGTTTGCAGAGATAAATCACTCAATGCAAGGAATCCTCTTCAGTCATCGTGTCCCATAACTCATCAAAAGATTGGTGTTGAAGTAGATGACCTTTTCAATGGATATATAATTCACCACCAATATGTACTTTGCCCTTTACAGCGATGAGCATGGGTAGGGAGTGTGAATATTTATAGCTGGTCCAATACGGGAGAAACTGAGCTGGTCAGTTGGTCGTGCCTGCAAACACACACACACACACACACACACACACACACACACACACACTCACACACACACACACACACACACACACACACACCATGGTTTTGATGACATCAGTGTGGTAGTATTTCAGCATCTCATCTGCTATTGACACACAGTGACCTCATTATGTGGCGGTGGGATTAGGTTGGATCTGACTTACTGGAGGAGGGGACTGGTGGACAAAGCAGTGGATTGTTAAAGCCCAACTAAGTGGCTCAACCTTAACAATGTGAGGTGTAAACGTAAGAAGGAAATATGAATTAAAAGTGGAGAGTTAAGCCTTGGAGTAAAGGTGCATTAATGGTGTCCAGGTTAGAATAATAGATGTGTAGGTCACCTGGATGTAGCAGACAACTGGCTACTTTTGGACTGGCTCTCATGCAACAAGCAGCAAAGACAATGCAGAAACTGACCATGTTCTGTGTGTAAAGTACATAAGGAAATAAGTGTGTAATTTCCATCAGCTAATTAGCTAATTAAATCTATCACTTAAAATTCGTGGTGATGACAAGCTTGGGCTCAATTAGAGGAAATGAGCGGCTCGCCTCCAGTAGGTAGGTGTGATGTGGCTTCTGTGAGAGGTAGAAGCTGCTTATTACAGTATGTCAGACAAGGTGTCAATATGGGCCTCATGTGGCACTTCATTGGACTTTCTTTTTTTTTTTTTTTGCCTTTTGGGAGCTGTGTTTTTTCCCCGATGGTTGTTTGTGTTATGAGAATAATTAATAATCAAGACAAATTTTCTGTGTGGTACATTGCTTTAGTGTCAGACACAATTATAATAGGGGACATTTTGTGTTAAAGGATAATAGTCCACCCCTTCAGTGAGCATTTCTTTAAGAGTAAACAGAATGGGTCCTCTCATATGCCCTGCAGCTTGCCCTTGTTTACTCTTCTTGTCTTTTTCTCTGAGAACACACACATTTATGCGCATGTTCATGCACACAGCCATTATTTGACTATATGTTTCTGTTATAATGGCTGAGGCCATTATATTCCACCAACTAAAACGACTTGGCTGGTTGTTACTGTGTTCTGTTGCGTCTTTGTTGTGCTTTCCTTTTGCCTCCCCATTATACCATTATTTCCTCCTCATCATGGAAGCAGGATTTTGTTTCTTTCAGAGACCGCAGTGTTTGATAGTTGCAGAGCTGACATGAACAAAGGTAAAAATGCATATTGGATTACCATTTCAGAATTAGAGGATTATTAAATAAATTACCTGCTGATTGTGTCCCTGTGCACATACCTTTTTTAAACACACACAGTTGATAAGAGACAGTAAACAATATATCATAAAGGAATACTATGATTTAACTCCAGAGCTGAGGCTTTGCGTCTAGCTGGTGCTCTGCAGGTAGACCGTCCACAGAACCCATTCATATCCAATTAAGGCATCTCCTCTACCCTCAAAGGTTTCAGTCTAGAGCCAATTAGAGACTTTTTAATCAACATCTTGACACCTTGGGTCTTGAGTGTCATGGCAAAATATTAACATTTAGTATGCCAATTAGTGTGAGTCTGCAGTGCAGCAGAAGTTATACACGTCGACCTGCATAATAGAAACAGGATACCTCAGGCTGGTACATATGGGCAGAGAGAACACAGTGGCTTTTACCAAAAGGGCCATTTCAATTGCCCTTCTTCTATCTCCCAGTTCACCCTTAGAGGTCCCTCAGGTAAGTTTAAGAGACCACGTCTCAATCGCCTCGCTCCGCTCTGAGAGGTCTGTACATCACAGTGAATGAATCCTGTCAGTTTTATTACCAGAGGATCAAGGCACCACTGCGAAACAAAACAAAACTGAAAGAATAACACACTACATGGACAGCCCCCCCTCTGAAGCAGCCATGCTTGATCAGTTTGTTATCCAACAGGCTCCCTCCCCATCACTCAAAGCCCCCCTCAACTTTGGCTTCCTGTGAATCCTGTGCTTAGACTGTTAAAAGTACATGCAGCTGCTCAGCCGTCTGTGTGTCCTTATCCAAATTTCTGCTTTCACTCACTCTTTTTCACTACGTATCCTTCTTTTCTCCTTACCCCATGCAGTCCTTCCATCAATTCTTTCTCTGAGACAAAGCGGAGACATAAACGTTATGAACACAAACTTTTATATTGGGTCAATAAACATAAAAATGATGAAAATCTTTGGTGACATAAATTTGAAATACAGTATGTCAGCCCTTAAATATGTCACACAAATCAGAAGCTCACATCTGAAAATGTAGATTTTATTGAGCATTTAGTAGTGTCTGTAAATTATTTCTATGCTCTCTCTCTCTCTCTCTCTCTCTTTCTCTCTCTCTCTCTCTCTCTCTCTCTCTCTCTCTCTCTCTCTCTCTCTCTCTCTCGCGCGCGCTCGCTCTTCCACCTTTCTCAGTCTCGCTCCCTCCCCATTTAATGTTGCCCCCTAATGAAAAGTGGAGGCAGTGTAATCTTCTCTATTGTCCCGCGGGTCTCCCTTCTCCCCAACAGCAGCAGATCAAGTCAGAACAGCGTTGAGCCAACAGACAGAAATTCACTCCCTTGTCGCTATCAATCTCCGCCACTGTTGACAATAATCCTGATTTGCCTTTCCCTCTTGTTGTTTCCAAAGCCCCGGCGCCTCCTGTGCACTTTAAGAAAACAGGGTTTCACTGTGATTGTTGCTGACAGCCGAACCTGCAGATACATCTGTGCTGGTTTTAGTGTCACAAAGCTCTGCAATGTCACCAGCTCAGGCACGGTTCAAGAAAATATATTCCACAATGGTGGGGGAAGTATTTAGATCCTTAAAGAAAAGCACCAATACAACAATGTAAAAAATAGCAGTTACAAGTTAAAGTCTTCCATCCAAATCTTAAAAGTACAGATGTCTTGTACCCTTAGAAAGAAGAAGTATGACCTGAAAGTAAACACCTTTAGAATAATGGTTAAATTTACCAAGTTATTTTTTTTTCAAGGCAATTGGTTTATTCATATAAAAAAAAGTAAGATCAGTTTGTCAGATTTGACAGTGTACCTATAGTGTACCTAAGTGTACCTATAGTGTACTACAGTGTACCTACAGTGTACCTATAGTGTACCTATAGTGTACCTATAGTGTACCTATAGTGTACCTACAGTGTACCTACAGTGTACCTATAGTGTACTAAGTGTACCTACAGTGTACCTACAGTGTACCTATAGTGTACCTATAGTGTACCTATAGTGTACCTACAGTGTACCTACAGTGTACCTATAGTGTACCTATAGTGTACCTATAGTGTACCTATAGTGTACCTACAGTGTACCTACAGTGTACCTATAGTGTACCTATAGTGTACCTACAGTGTACCTATAGTGTACCTATAGTGTACCTACAGTGTACCTAAGTGTACCTATAACAAGTGTACCTACAGTGTACCTACAGTGTACCTATAGTGTACCTATAGTGTACCTACAGTGTACCTACAGTGTACCTATAGTGTACCTATAGTGTACCTACAGTGTACCTATAGTGTACCTACAGTGTACCTACAGTGTACCTATAGTGTACCTATAGTGTACCTACAGTGTACCTATAGTGTACCTACAGTGTACCTACAGTGTACCTATAGTGTACCTACAGTGTACCTACGGTGTACTGTATCACTGTTAAAGTATGCACAGAAAACTACTCCCTTTGAATGATATATTACTATTTAATTGTTAGTCTCAATACATGTTGCATGAATGCAGAAAAATATTCTATCAATAATATATATGAAAAATACTTGTAACTATACATATGTCAGATAAATGTAGTGTTGTATAAAATCAAAAAAGCTCAAGAACAGTATGTTACTAAACATTTTACTGCAGCACAGTACTTCAGTAAATGTGCGTAGTTATTTTCCACCACTGATCATCCAATTTACAACACTTAAATAATACCCTAATAAACAAATAGTTTAACCTTATTTTTCATTTTGTTTAATTGAGAACAACTCCGATGACTGTTGATTCATGATCAACTCATATTCCTTTGGGGCTATGATATTGATGTTGATTGTGTTAATATTTCAAATGCCACGCTCTTCAAAATATGTGGATAAAATGTGTAAACTTGTCCATTGGGTTACTATATGGAGGAGAATGCAACCATGAATTAATCATGAACATAACACATTAAATGTCAGCATCTCCACTGTCTAGTGGAGTCGAGTTTAAGTTAACCTACGTGCCTCATAAGGAAGTCAACCACAAAACCCATAAATAACATTGTGGCCTTTTGGCAGGCAAATATAATTAGCTGATATTCATGTTTAAAAGGAATTTCAGTGAGGTGGTGTGAATATCACTGCTGCAACTTACATATGACTCTTAAATATGGGCGACACAGACAGAACCCAGCAGTACTTTTAATGTGCTGCATGTAGTTTAATCACATACTTTAATAGGAGGGATTGTAATAATGTTGTCCATGCATATACATAGATGTATACTAGTTTTAATTGTAATATTATACTGTATTCGTAGGAAGTTACAGCAGCCTGGCAGTCTCTAAACTCAGCTGAGAATACTGTCAGGGGAATCCTGCCGCTCAACCATGTAGACAGATGTTGGACGTACAAGATGTCAGAATCTCTTTACTGTTATATTTCTTCTATACCCTATTAGGTCTCCTCAGGGGAGCTGTTCAGTCCCTTTAGAGTAAAACAGTCCAACAAATAACAAAATGTCTAATATGCTGCGTGGTTTTTCTCAGGTGTTCACTTGAGATTCATAAAAAAACAGAGAGAGAGAGAGAGAGAGAGAGAGAGAGAGAGAGAGAGCGAGAGAGAGAGAGAGAGAGAGCGAGAGAGAGAGAGAGACAGAGAGTGTGTGTGTGTGTTGTGTGATATCCTGACCTCCTGCTAGTGTTTCATGGGCCCATTTGACCACTGTAGCCTATCCTGTGCCCCCATTTATTGTGATTGTATGGAGTTATTGAGGAGTCGGACCTATTAGGCAGGGGAGCTGCCATGGCTATCCGACTACCAATTACTGTAGCCTGCAGCCGTGTATAGCCCGCCCTGACACATCTGGAGGTAGAGAGGGGTAAGAGATACTGCGAGGGGAGGAGGGGAAGAAGGCAGAAAGGGGGGGTGGTCCTCAGGAGACATGCCACAGCAGCACGCCGTTAATCAATCCGATTTAGACCGGACAGGGACACACTTAGTGGCTGCTCCCGCCAACACTGCCATGGCGGGGGAGAGAAAATGTGTGCGTGACCTGCATCTAATTGGAGTGTAAGGACACAAAAAGATGGATAGATGGGTCCAGAATGAAGAGATAGCGATGGGGTAGCGAATGGGAGAGGGGAGATGGAAGGGGCGTGAGGTGTGGGGAGAGACAACAATTAATGATGTGATGTGAGTTGAATTAAAACAAAGGAAATGTATCGATTAATTTCTGTCTCGAGGAGGGAAATAAAAATGTTCACCTTCGCTACATTGAAGAAATGGTTGCATGGAGAAATAAATTGAGTTGAATTGATGAAATGGGTGGAAAAAAACGTATCATTTGATGGAGGATGGGGAGAGACGGATAGTTTAGTCCTATTTGATTTGTGAAAGTGATGACAAGAGAGTCAAGGAAGCTTAATGACTGGTGGAGATGATGGACTAGTCAGAGCCGCAGACAAGGATGGAGTGAGGGTATCATATTTCCATTCACTAATATGTTTGTGGTTGTGTACTTTATTTTCCACTATTAAATGGATCTTCTGCTTGAATAGTTGGTTACTTACCCAATGAATAAACTTGGAATTAAACAGAAACCCCTAAATAATGAAAAACTCTGCCCTATTTGCCAGAAAAACAGCTCTTTATCCACGTTCAAATGAAGAAAAGCCAATTCTTTGAGTTTGAACCATTAAATTATATTTAGCAACCGTGTGGGTTGTTGCAGGTGTATGCCTTCATCCAGGTCATAATTAAACCTCTCCTCAATAGCAACATGTAAAAGAGCATTATGATCTTGGAATATGCAGGCATAGTTAGATCTGCGTTTAGCGGCTTCATATTGATGTTAACTGCTATGTAAACATGTACAGTACTGTATATCGTCAGATGAACGACTTCCTCCCAAATGGCTGCTCGTACCATTGCAGACCCAGCATCATGTTTAATCAGAGATCCACACACATAAACCTGTCCAGATGTAGATAAAAGAGTGAAGAATGACTCTCCAGACCGTATTACTTTTTAAAAATGGTGTAAGGCTCCAGGTTCTGTGGTCTTCAACCCAGCTAATGTATCTTTAGTGCGTTGGTTTTGAATACCAGCAATTTCTGGATGGCAGACATTAATGCCAGTTTTATGAAGTTCATGATGACAAGCTCTTGTTGTAACTGTGTTACAGGGGTGTTGATTACATTGTTTGGTAATTTTGAGGCTATGGTGTTGTCCAACTGCCTTTGTCCTTGTCAATGCATATTGTCCATGTTTAGCATTATATAAAGCATTAAATATTTCAGTTTTCTTGAGTTTCTTTGATGATATTTGTAAACCTATATTATTATATACAGTATGTAATATCTTAACCTGTTTGACAAATAAGGTGCTAATTAGAATGTAACGCCAGCATTATTTTCTGACACAAACAGGAATGATTGCTAACGCTGTTCTGTATTGACTGGATGTGTGTGAAATAGGCAACTATTTGCTATCAAGTTAAGCCCACCCACTCGGTGAAAATATGCCACCCTTGCCAAGCTGAATACCTGTGACATAATACTAGCTAATGGCATTGATCAGAAATTGTTATAGTTCAGCTGCAACAAACCAATGTCCATATATCAGCAGCAGCCAGTATGTGTGTGTCTGAACGTTCATTGTGTTTGCTGTAATTGCTCGACAATTGAACTGGTCCTCCCTGATGCAATCCTTGCAATCCCTATCAGCCTCTTCTTTGCAACAGGTGGATCAGGTGTGAGAGCAACAATCCTCTGGAAAAATTGATAGCGGCTAAGAAAGGATTGCTCTCAAATGGAAGATTTAGGCCAAAGATCACTGCACATCTCATCTATCTACCCAGTGGACAGGAAGGCATCTGTACTGATGACATTACACAGAGATCACAGAATGAAACAGGAAATAAAATGGCACCGGTTACATCCAGATAACATGAGCAGACTGGTTTGGGTTGGGATACTGTGATAAGATGAAAGAGATAAACCATCTGCGTATAAAACACTGGATTGTCAATTTTGTATTAGTATATATGTATCCATATTAATCAATCTAGATTAGATCACTGGATTACATAATATTTGTGTTCTTCCCGTTGAAAACAGGAAGTCATATTTCTGCCATGACTTTTCCCTCAACCCAGTAATTAACATTTAGATGGCTGTGGTGAATATGCCTCCATTGCAGGTGATTATTAGTGTGTTGGGGCTACAAGAGAGGACCAACAATTCAAATAAGAACAGAGAGGCTTGTGGGAGCAGAGGCTTGTAGAGACGCATGGATGAGACAATAAATAGGTTTCCCCCAATGACAGATTGGTCACTAATCAGTGAAAATTGTTCATCTTAAATATACAGTAGTGGGCGTACATACATCCATTATCACATACACATTAAAGCAATCAGAATCTTTTTTTGTTTTCTTGTATTTATGTATTTGATATAAATGTATAGTTCTTATTCTTAATTCAATTCACTTTATTGACATAAAGGTTCTAAAACAATGTTAAAGTAAAGAAGAATCTTCATAAAATATGAAATGCCTCAACAGTGTTTATAAAGTGTGTAGTACGTAGTAGTGGCAGGCTGTGTTATCTTGCCTTGAATAGTCATTACAAACAAAAACACCTTTTTTTAGTTGAGTGAAATGGCTCAGTTACATTTAGTGATGAAAGTAAAAAATGCTGGTCCAATATCAGTATCTGAGCAAAAAAGTACCATATTTATCTAAGTCATCTATAATGAGAGCCACTTTTCAGGCCGTTTCTTAAAATACGTTGTTTGATAAAAAAATTATATCATCGCCCCAAATTTAAAATTCAAAACACTGCTCCACATTCCTCCTTTATCCAACCTCTTTCTCTCTCCTAGTCTGGCAGTTTTGTAAAATATGCAGAGGTTCTAACTGGATGCAAATTTGCTCTTCAAAAAGCTGCTACGCCTAAAACAATCACATAATGTCAGTGGAGAGTTATCATTTCCCATCAAGCTAAGTATTGTACTGTAGTTTTTCACCCCACTAAAACTAAAACTCAGGCAGAAACATCAAGTCTTTTTCTTATGTGGTTTGAAAATACTTAGATTTTAAAGATATTTAATATCCGCACAACAGATCCAGTATCCCATGGCTTACAGGTTAAGATGCCATCTGTGAGTTGCAGCATCCCGAGGGACCTTTGCTGTAAAGATCTCTCCCTAATCTCTTCAACAAAGGCTAAAAATGCCCAAGAAATATAAAAATAGCAGAATATGTTAACTATAACAAAATTCAATGAAGACCACAACATACACTAAAATATACTCAAGACATCACATATACACTTCCTTGATGGCATTTCCTTATTTCTTTCCATCTTTGCAGCCTGTCAACATTTTGTTTTGTCTGTTTCAGGTGAGAGCCAGTGCAATCGCTCAAGATGCAGATCAGAACTACGACTATGCCTCCAACAGTGTTATCCTGCACCTGGATGTTGGGGACGAAGTGTGCGTACAGCTGGACGGGGGCAAAGTCCACGGCGGAAACACCAACAAATACAGCACCTTCTCTGGCTTCCTCATCTACCCTGACTGACAGTATACTCACATTTATATATTCTCTCTCTGTAATCAAGCAAAAAGTTTCCTCTCCTTTCTTCATCTAACACCACCATGCCTCCTTAATGTAATTTGTCATTTCAATGCCGTTCCGTACACAAACATGTAATTACATGATCACAGTTAACAAATTTGTGTAAAAATGAATAAAGTATTGTATATATTACCAGTTAACATTTACTTCTCACACACACACACACTAATGTAATCATTATTCTGTGCCATGTACAGTGTGTGTAGGCGTGACTAAAACACCGGATTCACATTTCACATTGGCCACACACAAAGGTGCGCTCACATGAATTGAACTTCTCCTATCAGTTGTTACACTGAGACTAGATGACCATTTCAGCCACCGGTCTGAAATCGGCTGAAATGATCTCTGAATGTAGACTGTAAATCAAAGTGTGTGTACTTGGCTGCTGCCTCTCGCCTTCACTGTGAGATGGATTTCCAAATGAGAAAAGTCATGAATATATTGATCGCAGCTGATAATACAGCCAACACCATGAACATAATCCAGTGTGTTGTATGTTTGTGTTGATGCTCGTGTGCGAGCATACGTGTGTGTTTACCCTTCTGCTTGTGTTAAAGCATGAAAGCATCACGTTGCTGTTAGTTTAACTTGCACATTCTCCAGCTCCTGTTAAGGGAGGGGGTGTCACATTGTTGGTAACAGTCCCTTAATACACACGGTATATCGATACTGAGGTTTAGCTTTGAGATTTTCCCTGAGCCACAGCTCACGGCAGAGCCTCATCATGTCCTGCTAATGAGCTGAGGCTTCCTCCACAGCCTGTTCAGTCACACTTACATCTGGCATCCATAGTTTGCTATACGCTTGTTTGCTTTCTTGTAGAGATTTAGATAAGAAAATGTAAACTCTCTCATATTCGTCTGTTCACTATAACGCTATGGCCAGCAGCCACTTAGCTTATAGCATAAGGGCAGGGTCATACTAGAAAAGGAGTTGTGAGATGTGTTGTGTGACCACGCTGGAAGTGAAAAGTGTTTCTATCCATCAAACGAACGGTTACACTGGAAGGCCAAGTAAAAAGCCAGCAGTCTTAGAGAGGGGAGGTATGTAATATCGTACCAATATGGAGTGAAAGGCACACATTTTCAGAAGACATTCAAAGAGTTGCACTCACTTGTTTACTTGAAAAATTGAAATTGAAAGAGTTGTGTAACAAATGGAGAAAAAAAACCCATAGCTCCTTTCTCATCTCTGCACAGCCGACCAATCACAGTGTGGGATGTGTGTGCATGTTGGATCGGAAACTTACAGAAATGGTTAAACACAGCCTCCCTAAACCCTAAAAAGGTGTGTGAGAAGGGGTTTCCGAAGCTATTTAACCCAGCAAGTACTTTTGAGGAAGTATACTGACAGCTTACTGTCATGCTAACACAGCATTGGAAACAGGGGGAATTTGATAGCCTGGTACGGTTGAAAGAAAAGAAAATCTACCAACCAGAACCTTTAAAACTCACTAAATAATGTCATAACTTGTCTGTTTAAGTCATGCAAAACCCTAACTGTAAAAACAAGAAGTTGTGGTTTTGTTGGTGGTCATTAACCTTGAATGGATTCCCGCGATGTCTACAGATCACTCGATAACCACAGGATCACATATCCAACAAAAATCCATCTTGTCAGGCTTCAAGTAATGTGTTTGTGTCCAGTAATCCAGAGAGAGCACGGACCAGTCAGCGTCCTGTGAGGAGCTAGTGTTAGCCACGGGCATGGCTCAGGTGTGTGTGTGTGTGTGTTTGTGTGTGTGTGTGTGTGCGTGCGTGTGTGCGTGCGTGCGTGCGTGCGTGCGTGCGTGCGTGTGTGTGTGTGTGTGACGATACGGAGAGAGGACTGTTCGTTCCAAACAACAATGGTGGCTTCTGAGCTGGTTAGCGTAGATGCTGCAATAGAATCAGATTAATCAAAACTGGAGAGTTTTTCTTCATTGAAAGAAGAGTAAAGAATGACAATGGCGGCCTTTCTCAACTCTCATGTTTCGCTCTTCTGCCGGCTCGCTTTGATCAGAGTTTGATTGACAGATGGTTCATCACCTGCCACATATTTTTTTGCAAGTGCATGCCCTTTTCCACAGTTTCCAACAGCGGCTTCTCAGATGGTTCTGTGTAAAAAAAACGTTGAATAGGTTGTCGTATGGACAGAGCAAGGCTACAGCAGCTGGATCCCCATTTCCAGTCTTTGTGCTAAGCTAAGCTAACTGGCTGCTGGCTGGAGCGTCATATTTACTGAACAGATAAGAGAGCGGTGATGATTTTTTTCATATAATTCTCTGCGTGAAAACAAATAAGCGTATCTCACAAAGTGTCAAACTTTTCCTTTAATGTTACTGTGAATATACCCATGTGAAGATGTTTTTCAAATGCAGGTGACTGTTGTTGATGTTTTACTGCCATACCTGTAGGTTTTCTGTGCCTTACACTATCTATTTCATTTTTATGCACGAGACACGTGTGGAATCCAGGCGATACAAACAAGCTGGCACAAACAGCAATCTGACGACCACTTTAAGATATATAGATGCTAACTGAGGACGTTGATTGTGAATCTTTGTATGTAACTGAATGTGACTCTGCTGTGAATAAAAGCCCCCAAAATGGAGACCAAGGTTCATTCGGTATGGTGGTAAACATGAGGGAACGACCAACAGAAGCATGTAACTGTGCTGTTCATCCAGAATAAATTATAAATATGTTGATGTAACCAAATTACTATATTCAACAATTCTATTTTTTTCATGATATAATGCTCAGACGGGTACAATATAATACTCCTCTGAGCACATCTGTTGTAGTTTTGAAATAGTTTCATATTGGCCCAACAAGTGACACAGATCCAACTTTGAAGCCTGATAGCATGACTACCCCGATGAGATTTGGATGTGAACTTTTCTGATCATTCGTGTACTGTGATTTAAAAGCCCTCCCGATGTGTAATTGTACACAGACATTCCTCCTGAGTGGCGTTACATAACCTCTGTGTCATGCTGCATCCTACTGTGTGTGTTTTCTGGCGCTGTTACCTTCGTTCACGAGCAGTGTGGATTCATTGTTGTCACTGTACTTTGCAAGCTGAGTTGTGTGTATTTGTTATGTATAAAATCAGCATCGTTTTTTCTCTGCCCTTGAAGACCATGAAACACAATAAAATGAAAAGAAAATTCAGGATTATTTTGCCGTCGCTGAGTAAAACCACTGCTTTCTTTATTTTTTGTTCTCTTCAAAAACTATGCTGGTGACATGTTGTGATAAGTTCTCACTGCTCAGGGTGTTTATTTTTTATTGCAAAAATCTCAAGATTTTTTTAGCATTTGTCAAACTTATCTGAGGTTCAAATATGAAAACAGCTGAAAATATATATTCCAGTATTTCCACCAAGAGCCAACAATAAACCTACCTGCCATGTATTTTTTTCCTTCATTGATAAAGAATAATGTGGTAAACTATCTGACTTTGTGGACATTATTTCCTAATTATTGTTATTTTTAATAAGGTTTTGCCTGATTTGTGCTAATGTTTTGGTGTTTTTATGTCAAACTGAGTGTTAGAATTAAATACATAAAGTTAAAATATACACTACAAGTACTTCAGATGCATGATTAAAATATAATGTTCTAAATATAATTTTGTCTTTTTTGTGGGCAGCTAAACTTCTACACATATCGCTGTGTAGTATAAATGTCAGTAAACACAGAAAATGAAGATATAAGATGTCTAATAACTTCTGCCACAGATACGAATACAGAGATTTTTGTGAAATAAGCTGTACAGAGAGTCAATTTTCAGTTCACCCTTGGTGCTTCTTTAATTTTTCCACATTGTTAACAGACATTTTTTTTGCACCAATGAGTCAATAATTAAAGATCTGGTGGAGTTGAGGGAGTCTGTGAAGTTCTTCAGATGCCCTCAAAATTGAAGACAGTATGGTTTTACTACATGAGTAACATCTCAGACACAGAAAGCTTAGCACTCAGGGTCATAACATACTTCTGGAGAACGTGACTTCATCCTTTTGACACTTCGATGGATCTGATGTAGCTCGCTTTAGAGAAGTGGTTGCCAATTAATATTAAACTGCAGAAAACAATGCCTTGTGACTCTGTGAACATTGACACCACCTCTCTGTTTACGGCTGTCTTTGTTCCCTGCGCTGTTGTCCCATTTCAGCTCTGCCCAGGTTTGTTCAACGAGCTGAACTTATCCTCATACAAATGTTCATATGCACCTGGACTAAGAATGAAGGAAGTGCTTAAAAGCTCCTGTGGCAGCAGCAGAAGGGAGAGGCCTCTGGCGTGGGCACTGCTGGTCCTGCTGCCTCTCAACCCAGGATTTTGTATTGTCTTGTTTGTATATTTTCATGCCAATAAATCCCATGGATCTGATTGTTTTAAAGGTGTCTTCTGCGGTTTAGTTGGGTCAGTGGTGGAGTTTTGACCACGGGTGGGGCGTAACACAGGTTTATCATCAGTTTTGTACAGCAAAGCCTTTATTAACGAGTCTATGATTAAAGGTTTGGTTTTCGGAATTGTAGCTTCAAGAAGGGTTGAACACAAACACTAATTGGAAAAATTCGTATTAAAATATCTGCGGTAAGGCAGCATTGCTTTTTCACCTGCTCCTGCTTCTATCCTCTGCAAGGCCACCCTGTGAAAATGAAACACTGTCTGAATGGAGTTCTCACCTCACCAGAATAAAACAAGCAGATGGATCTTTAATTAAAGGTGAGACGTAGTACTATTCTGGAACAGGAAGTTCTTGCTGGTGCAAATGAGAGGTTGGGAGATGTTGGACTGGGGGGTGTTGGTAGAGTTGTGTCTCAGCAGTGTGTCCGCCCCACCACCCTCTGAGTCCCACTGCTCCCTCCTCGCAGATTCCAGCGTTAAGTTAATTGGACAGGGAGAGAGGGCTGAGGAGGGAAGCGTTCAGCCCCATTAGCAATCCCTCTGTGGAAGGCTGAGCCGAGAGGATCACAGACTCACAAATAGGAGGATTAAAATAATCAATAGGCTTCACTCTCTCTCCTTCAGCGCAGACGGGTGCACCACACACACACATACATGCATACACACACACACACGCACACACACACACACACACACACACACACACATACGCACACACACACACACACACGCACACACACACACACACAGCAAATACAAACACACAGACTGCCTGAGGAATACTAGTTCAAGGAGCACTACTCTCTTCAATGTTGTCTCTGGACTTTCACAAATTAGCCTGGGTCATGTAAGATTCACACACAGACACGCACACACACACACACACACACACACACCTATTCTCTGTTAATGAAGGTTAATTTGAGCCTCTGACTAACTGAGAACCAGTAAAAAGGTCAAAGACATGAAAGCAGTCCGTTGGTTTATATTCTGCTCCGTTTTTTTCTCATCTCTCATGTCTGCTGAATTTCCAATTTTAGGACTTTTTTTTACAAAAGTCTCTTTCTGGATCAACTCATTATGAGGGTACATGGATAACTAAATATTGCTGTAGTCCTATATATCATAAGACTACAGCATTGAATACAGGCTCTAGACTGCTTGCATTTAGGTAGTTTTGGTCATATACTGTATATTAATATTTGCAATTAATATTCTCAATGGGAGCTCTTTTTTTTTGCTTATAGGATGCATTTAGGATTATAATTATGTGTTTGTGTATATTCATATAATATCAAGTCTGTGACGCATTAGTGGCTGTCTCTCCCTTTATCTGTGCAGATATTGGAAATTACTTTTATCTGTTTTAATATAAATGTATACTTTTTTTACGTAGGTATCTTTTAAATACAATTGTAGATACAAGTGAAAAAAGATACATACATATTTTGTGTTGTAGACCGATTCATCTTTAGTCTTTCTCATCCTGCTAATCATTTCCTCAAAGACTGAATGTGTCACCCCTTGGAGGGGTCCCAATCCCCAGTTATAAAACAACTGTCACACCATGGCTCTCCTGAATTAATCGTTAAGTAAAATAAATTGGATAAAATTAATTAAATACATTAATAAGAATAAAGAGATGAATAAAATAAGTAGCAAGACATAGAGGACTTGAATAACTAGTGTGAAAATTGTAAAATCAACTTAATATATTTTGAAGAGAACACTTTTACAGTCCAGGTACCTCATTCACATGGATGATTATTAAATAGCTTATTAAAACCATATTTTTTGTAAATACACTCACTGCCTCTGAATAACAACATGGTGCTTTAAAAATGTTTTAATTATTTGAGTCTTATTTCAATAGGGCACAATGTATGTTTTATTTTATTTTATATTCAAGATTTATAAGTAAGTCAACCATCACTCAGCGAGGAAGCATAAAGTTACTTCTCCTTATACTCGTCATGCTTCATATACTCAAATTAGACACACTTCTTTCGGTTGTCACTTACAGTATCCACTAGTCCTTTGAGGTGCATCAAATTACCTGTTGAGTCTGAAAAATTGTTTTCCCAAATGTGTACAGACGCAGCGAGATCTGACGAAATGATATGTAATATGATATGTATTATAGGCTTTTGTATTTATTTTTTATGAGTTTAGAAATAAGTTCACTGGAAATGTACCGGGTCTATATGCAGATTATAGTTATAGAGGGCATACAAACACTATCCTTGTTAATTACCATATCCCTATAGACCACAGACAGTGTATACTACTTTTTTTCTGCTTTGTTAAAATATAATTTTATTATGAGGATTTTCCCGCTATGGTGATCCAATATAATGTTTGTTTGGCTCCTAAATACTGTGCTCACTGTAAGCACATATAAAACACAAGATCACCTTTATCAAATAGGAAAAATGTAAAAACGATGTCCACCTCCAAAATGTAAGTACTGCTTACATGTTATTCCAGCAATAATGATGCTCCAATGATTTGGTAATTGACAGGAGCCATTCTGCATGATGAGTAGCCTGCTTTTAGTCCCGATACTTACATTTAAAATTAGTTATTTTCTGTATAATTTTTTTACTTTTTCTTGAACAGAATTTTAACTTGTAGTGTAGTGTTTTTACCATGAGGTTTTTAATTCTTCTTCTCCACCATGGTGCATGTCACTGCTTTTCAAATCTAAAAAATCTTTCCCTGCGTGCGTGCGCAGCCTGCTGTACATTGACCGTTACTACACCTTCCGTCGGGTGCAGTACCAGACTTTGGCCGTTGGGCGGCAGCCGACGTCGACTAGTTGTCTGCAGTCAAAGATGGCGGTGCGGAAGAAAGACGGCGGCCCGAATGTAAAATATTTCGAAGCGTCTGACACCGTTTCTCAGTTTGATAATGTCCGCGTCTGGCTGGGAAAGAATTACAAAAAGGTACCGACCGCATGTTTCGTCTCCATAGCCGCAGAGCGGACACGCTTCTCCCTGAAATGTGGGTCCTTACCTATTGGGCAGCGGCGGTGACAAAGAGAGGAGGGAGGGTGCCGCTGCGCGTCCAGCTGTTTGACTCACTCGAGCCGGGGTACAAAAGGATGCTGAGCCGACAGCTGCAACAGATGCAGCCGCTAACCGCGGCATCGCGTCACGTTGTTGTAGATAAACCGATGCGAGAGCAGCACACAGTCAGCCACCCTGCGAGGAGGAGGATGTTTTTGCAAAAGCGGTGACTTTAGTCGGCCAAGCAGCTAAGCTAGCTAGTTAGCTGATCGGCTAACGGTAATGCAGCTGAGATCCAGATGTTGGCTGAGTGGCGCGCGCACTGAAGCCGTGGCCTGTCTGTAATTACACTGGTGTTTGGACACATTCATTTAACCAAATAACTGCATTATTTATTTATTTTACAATAATAATGATGAAATTAACTATATTTATCATTTAATTCCCATATCACATATTAAATAACATGACTTATCCTGATTAATAAAGAAGATGCTCCCTCCAGTTTTTTGATATAACTGAGCCTCCAGCACACTGTAGTTAGCTGTTATCTGTCCTCTCTGTGGCTCGGCACTGATTGCCTCTCTGTGTGGATGTCCTCCCAGTACATCCAGGCCGAGCCCCCCACCAACAAGTCTCTGTCCAGCCTGGTGGTCCAGCTACTCCAGTTCCAGGAGGAGGTGTTCGGTCGACATGTCAGCAACCCTCCGCTCACCAAGCTGCCAGTATGTGTCCTTTGACTGTCATTCACACACCGACACATGCCTTTATCCCACTGAAGCATTTTAAAACTCCTGTTGTGTCTGCAGATGAAGTGTTTTCTGGACTTCAAGTCAGGGGGGGCTCTCTGCCACATCCTGGCTTCTGCCTACAAGTTCAAGAGTGACCAAGGATGGTAAGACTTTCCTTGTACCTGGGATAAATGTTTACTAAACAATAAAACTGAAAATAAATTGTGCACGGGCTCTATACATAGTTGGATTTTGGCTATGTTGCTGTTTCGTGTGTAACTCCAGTCTAATTTCCTGGTAGGCGCAGGTTTGACTTCCAGAATCCATCGAGGATGGACCGAAATGTGGAGATGTTCATGACCATTGAGAAGTCCTTAGTGCAAGTGAGTTTGCCACTGAGCTTTTCTCTATGTATGTTTGTAAAACATACTTGGACAACCAAAATGCAATTGTAAATGTTTACAGTTCTATTTTTTGAGGCGTAATAGCACTGTTTGAAAGGTTTCTTTCACGTCATTCACTTTTACAACATTTCCACAATTTGCCACAATTATAATGGTTGTTTTTAAGAAATCAAGTGTGAGCCTCAGCAGGGGTCAGTTGATATATTTTTGTTGTTAGTTTTTTGCTGTAGGCACCACAGCTCAGTAATTACAAGGAAAAAACTCTATGTGAGAGATTGCACGTCTCTTACGATTCCATCATATTTCTGAAGTGTCTGAGAATCAGGCTGCCTGAGATTTACAGAAAGAAACAATGAAGGGCACCCAGTCATGTGACCTGAGCAGTAATCCTCCTTAATCAGTCCTCCAGTTACGCTACAAGATCATTCAGCTCCCATAATCTGCAGAGCTCAACACTGACTGAGTTTTAATTGAGATTATATGATATTAAATATATATATTTTATATATATTTCCTGACTATTTGAATTATGATTTTCACTAATAGACATCTGCTGCGTTTCTTTTCATTTCAGAACAACTGCCTGAGTAGGCCAGTCATCTACTTGAGCTCTGACATAGAGCCAAAACTGCTCGGGAAACTGAAAGACATCATCAAAAGACATCAGGTGTGTATTTTGTTTTGTTAAAAGTCTCAGTACTACAGACAGAAAACACACTCAAATCATACATACTATTTTTATGTTGCAATCTCAACCATTGTTTCCTTGTGACTTTATCTATTGCAGGGCTCAGTAACTGAGGAGAAGGCCTCCAGCTCCCATGTTGTTGTTCCTATTCCCACCAGCCTGGAGGAAGGTGAGGCTTCAGATGTTGTGTTAAACACAGTTTGTTGTTTTTATTGTGAATTCTGATGCAATCACTAGCTTTGTGCTGATTTCCTTCTCTCTTTTTGGTCCAGAGGAGTGGGTGCGTCCAGTGATGAAGAGAGATAAGCAAGTGCTGCTCCACTGGGGATATTTTCCTGACAGGTTGGTGCTGAGTTTACAGAGATATGAACACCATTCAACATTTTACTCTTAACTGTAGAAGTATAACACTGTAGAGTGAATCTGCCAATGTTTTCTTGAAGCCTCATACTGCTCTTAACTCTACAAGCTGAAGTTACACAATGGTCTACCTGCGTTATTTTTACAAGCCCAAACTTGTAAGCCTGCCTTGACCTTTGACTTTGTTCCTCTCACCATTTAGTTATGACACCTGGATCCAAGCTAGTGAGATTGAGGCTGCTGTGGAGGATCCTCCCAGCCCAGAAAAGCCTAGGAAGGTATTTATTTTCTAGAAACTTTTTTGCTTGTTGTTTCTCGTTTTTTGTGTCATCCATTCCCAATTTTAACAATTTGTGTTCTTTTGTCTCTCTTAGTTTAAACACTCTTAACAAATCCTTTTTTAATATCGACTTACATACCCCCTAGGTTTAACATATTTCACACTGTTCAGCTACACCAAATATACAGTATATGTATTGACTTGTTGCTGGCCTTAATTGAGCCTAAATTACACTTAGAATAAGTAACATATTCAAATCAAATATGCTGTTTTTAATGGGTGCATTTTTGATGCCTGTGCATCATTTTTATGTACACAACTTTGGAAAACGTCTTTAAGTCTTGAGTATGTAATAATGGAAGTTAACTTGATGTGTCTTAGCCGTTTCTTCATGATACAAACCTGTCAGGGGACTGTTGAGTGTGCGTAGAGCTGATAGCTTCCTAGTTTGGAAACAGTACTCGTCTCATACTTTTCTCTTTGTGCAAAACATTTAAGAATGAAGTGCTGTGGTAAATTGGCACTTGAAGCAACCATGCTTACTCTGGCACTTTGCTGAACCATGAATTAAAGGTAGCTCTTATTGTGTATTCAGAGCATCCATCGCTCAAGGCACTCAGCCCTCACTAGGACATGATAGTAAGAGCAGTGAAGCGTTCCAATGTTTGGAGCTGTTTTCACACAAAAATCAGCACACTGTTAGTCTGCTATCATGTCCCTCTGTTTACTCACAGAATAAATGTCTCCCTCAGACCACAACTTCAAAGTGACTTGATGAAGATTAACTGCATTTGTCTTCATTCAGTGACTGCTCCTTTAGTGTAGTGAAGTCCCTGTAAAATAGTTTTTACGTAAACATAAATCATAAAAAAAATCCCATTGAACACTTAACAGATTTATTTTTTAATCCAGCCACTATTGCCCAAATACAATAACGTTTCAGCCACAAAACCAACATAGGATCCAGAAAACACCTCCACTAATGTTCTCAGCAGCAGTCATTTTGCTGTGGGCACCCTAAAGATTTTGTGTTTTTATTAAATTTCTAGACATGGCATTTTAATCCACGTGTACAAGGTAACGTTGGGCCATGTTGAAATTGACTGTTGGTGATTTCTAGAGGATGTAGCTGAAAAAGTGTCAAACACACTCCTGGTTAAATAAGTTGGTGACATTTCACTCAGGCGGCTGACATGCTCACTGTTTGCAGGTCCATGCCAAGTGGATTTTAGACCTGGACCAGTATAACGAGTGGATGAATGAGGAGGACTATGAAGTGGGCGAGGGCTGCCCTAAGAGGAAGAGGATCTCAGCCAAGACCCTGACAGATGAGGTGACCACTCCTGATGAGCGGAGGGACAAGAAGCCTGGCAGTGCTAAGAAGAGGAAGAGGTCGCCGTCGCCATCCCCCACCCCTCCGCCTCAGGAGAGCAAGAAGAAGAATACCAAAAAAGGGTTGGTGACCAGACGTGTCTTGATGCAATGATGTCACACTCATCAGCCATTAGAACCAGTTGTATCAGAGACATTATGCAGTATTGTAAAAATAATGTTTGTTATGTATGTGTGTCTGTGTGGACAGGCCAACGACCCCGTACACTAAGTCTAAACGGGGCCAAAGGGAGGAGGAACAGGAGGATCCTAGTAAAGACTTGGATGAAGCGTCACCTGTTCCAGCATCGGAAGAGGGAAACCCACCTAAAACAAGTACACAAACGTTCAAAATATACATAAATAAAACCATATATGATCATTAAAATGAACCTCTGTTGTCTCCTTCAAGACTTTAAAGTAGTTGTTGTCTGTTACTGGCTGACATTATACTTTCTTTTTTCAGATAACACCAAGAAGGACTCTGATTCAACGCCAGTCAAGGGAGGAACAGATATGGGTGAGCAGAAAGTTTTGTATGTTTGGCCACCTGTAACTACCTTTACAAGAAAGTATCCCTTTTCTGTGCAAACACTGTAAAAACATGGAAAAGCAAGAGTGATCACTTAATCGTGGATCTGGATTTTTCCCATGTTATAACACATTGTTTTTTACACAACTGTTATCTCTCACAGCATGGAGGAAAAGTGCGATTTTTAAACTGTGAATAAGTCCTCTATTCATTTTGTATTAAGTAAATGTTATATGTCTCTGCCCTTGTTTTATATCCTCTTACCATTCTTTTATGATTTGAACAGACGAGCAAGAGGATGAGTCCATGGAAACAACAGGCAAGGTAAAGTAGTTTGTAAAACTGCAGGAAAATGTGGGCACAGTGAGGGCAGTAAACCCAAATACCAACATGAGTGTGTGTTTACACAGGAGGAGGAGGAAGGCTCTGCAAGCGTGAAGGGTGAACCAGTGAAAGGCTCGGACCTTCACGAGGACAATGTGACCGAGCAAACTCATCACATTATTATACCGAGCTACGCGGCCTGGTTTGACTACAACAGGTAAGAAGACATTCTTCTAATCTGATTCCAGATATGTTACTGATGTATTTGTAGAATTCAGATATGTGAAAAGTAAGAATTGGGTGAAATTAGCTTGTGTCGATTTTGTTTGATATGAAAACCAGTATAGTCTCAGCTCTAGAGAGCATATGACTCAAAAGGTCAAAGTGAGTCATTCATATGTATTTCAGCTGCGAGTCCTCATAATGTCCTAATTCTTTCCCCCCAGTGTTCATGCCATTGAGCGCAGAGCCCTGCCAGAGTTTTTCAATGGGAAGAACAAATCCAAAACCCCAGAGATGTGAGTATTTAATCCGTACACAAAACAAGATTAGATGTTTTTATTACCAGTACTATCTGAAATGTTTATCTGACATGCATTTCAAAAAGCAATCCCATATGATACAACAGTCAATTGAAATATCTCAGTTTTTTATGCACCTCCTTCTTTCAGTTACCTGGCGTACAGGAACTTCATGATTGACACCTACCGGCTGAACCCTCAGGAATATCTGACGTCCACGGCTTGTCGCAGGAACCTGGCCGGAGACGTGTGTGCAATCATGAGGTAGTTGGAGGCTGAATGGGAATATTTCTACTCAATCCAGAGATTTAACTGTATTTAGAGAGCCGCTTGTTTTGGTCAAAGTGCTTTCAGTGTTGTACACTGTGTGTGTTTCTCGTGCTGCAGAGTGCACGCCTTCCTGGAGCAGTGGGGCCTGATCAATTACCAGGTTGACTCTGAGAGCCGACCCACACCCATGGGTCCCCCACCCACTTCTCACTTCCACGTCCTGGCAGACACTCCGTCCAGTCTGGTGCCCCTGCAGCCCAAGACGTCCCAGGTCCATATACCCTCTCATACACAAACACAAATAAAACATGCACGCGTGTTCTGGTTGTTTTACACATGTCCTGTCTTTGTGCACCTGTAGACCCCTGCTACCCAGCAGATTATGTCATTCCCAGATAAAGTGAAGGAGAAACCAGCAGATCTGCAAAACTTTGGGTTGCGGACTGACATGTACAGCAAGAAGACTTGTTCTGCAAAGGTACGAGTCCAAGAAAATGCATGAAGGAAGGATTATTTTTCTGTAAATTTATAATAACCTCCCATATTAACAAAGTGGTGGTGATATTTGTGCACAGAGTAAGAGCACAGCGAGCTCTATGAGGGAGTGGACAGAGCAAGAAACACTACTACTACTTGAGGTACAAATGATCCTTAAAATCAATTGTGTGACAATAAGAAAGTAGAAATGCAAAGCTAAATGTAGTCCCCGCTTCTCTCAGGGGTTGGAGATGTACAAGGACGACTGGAACAAGGTTTCAGAACACGTGGGCAGTCGTACGCAGGACGAGTGCATCCTGCACTTCCTGCGGCTGCCCATTGAAGACCCTTACTTAGAGGAAAACTCGTCGTCCCTGGGACCACTAGCCTACCAGCCAGTACCTTTCAGCCAGGCAGGAAACCCTGTCATGAGCACAGTGGCCTTCCTCGCCTCTGTCGTCGATCCACGTGTTGCCTCTGCTGCAGCCAAATCTGCTCTGGGTGAGAAGGAGCCTATTTTGGATTGAATTTACTGAATGTTTTGATTTTGAATTTAAATTTCCCCTGTCATTATTGATTACTCTTTAGTAACCGATGACCTCGATCTGTCTCTCCCCCTCTCAGAGGAGTTTTCTCGTATGAAGGAGGAGGTTCCTGCAGCGCTTGTTGAGGCTCATGTGCGGCGGGTGGAGGAGGCAGCGAGGGTCAGTGGCCGACAGGACCCGCTGTATGGCTTGGAGGGCAGTGGCATCGCAGGCACCGGCCTGGAGGAGGGAGACAGACCTGGTAGGATGGACACACACACATGCAGCATGCAGAATTGTAGGGCTGTAGTCAACCAAAGACCAGCTGATTGGTCGAACGGGAAGTCTCTTGTTCCTCTAGATTAACTCAATGGCCACACGGCACTGTGCAGTCTACCTGGTACCCTAAATCTATTATATATAAAGATACAAAGCTATTTGTAGTATATAAAGTTATTTTAACCCTGATTAACCCTGAACAACCCATATTTATATGATTTCCATAAATAGAACGAGCCGGCGAAACTGTCGTAGTGCCGGCAGTTATATTATAAACAAAAAGATTAGGCTATTTATTAGACCAAACATACTGAAATATGGAGATTCTGATATTTAATGTAATATATGGAATAAGTAATGTAATATATCATTTTAGTGATGTGCCTGCCAGGGTTCTTTAACATCCGCACCCAGTCGACCTGTTATGAGAGCCAAATATTGCCCAACCTGCAAAAATATCAACAGATCCCGATCCCGACTGCATTATAGCAGTGCAAATGTCAGGACAGAGATCTGAGAGACAAAGACGGAGACATTCTCCTCGGGGCTCCTCCCACAGAGAGCAGCTACAGCTGGAGAGGACCGGGGTTCTCTCTTTCTCCCCCGCCCACAGTAGTGGAAAGATCTAAGCAAATTAATTGATGAATTTACGTTGTTCTTAATTATTGAATAATAGCAGCAGAACAAGTAACCCATCATTACAGAGATGAGCTCTGTCTGTGTCTCCCTCTTTCTCTCTCACACACCGAGTCCCTCCTGCCCCCGAAAATTTTGGAAGAAGAAATGCTTTTCTTCTTATTGAAGTAACACCAGCGATTGTCCGACCAATGAGGATTTGGTCGGACAAGAGCATATCGAGCATATCGAGCATATCGAGCATATCGAACAAACCAACCAACCAACCAGAAGGTTTCAGCCCTACAAAATTGAAAGAAAGACTGAAAAACTGAAAAATGAAAAGTGACTTGTCTTCTCTCTAGATGAAAGCAGTGATGAAAGTAAGAGTGACAGCCAACCAGGTGAAGAGAAGAGGGAGTCCAAGGTATGATGCATGTTCGATATAACATAATAATTCTGTTTTGTGAGTTCTGCTGATGAACTGCAGCGAAGCTCATTGTGTCTTGTTTGCTTTCCCGCACAGGACAGCAAAGATGGAGCGACTGAGGAAGAGGAGAAACAGGCAGAGAATGGGAAGAAGGAAGAAGAAAGAGGAAGAGAAGCAGAAGGAGAGAGGGAGACGGACAAAACAGAGTCAGAGATTGGTATGAAAATGCATCTCAGTCAGAAAGAGGAAATAGGATGTTCTTGACAAGGTTAAAAAAAACTCAAAAAAATTGTTTTCTCATAGGTGATGGGGAGAAGGCGAAGGACGGGAAAGAGGGCACAGAGGAAGGACAACGAGAAGCAGAGAGTGAAGGAGAGAGGAAGGCGAAGGTGGAGCGTGACGTTGGAGAGGGGAACCTTGCCACTGCTGCTGCGTCTGCTCTCGCTGCTGCTGCTGTTAAAGCCAAGGTAAGGGTTATTTATTTATGTTTATTTATTTATCTCTGGGCCTAAACTTACTGTATCCTTCATCACCTTTTTATGCTTTTATGGCATGCTGTACTATGACCATTTTTTACGACATACTATAGTGTGATTCTTTTAATACATTTTGATGACATTCTATACGTTGACTTTTTGTTGAATTTTTCATTGCATGCCCTCCAGTGGTTTTCTAATGAATTTACATGACAAGCAATTGTATGACTTTTGTAATGAAAATTGTCATGGCATGCTATACTACAATTTCTTCATGATTTTTATATGACATCCAATAGCATGACTTTTTAATGAAATTATTTTGACAAACTATTTTATGATTTCTTTTCATAAAATTATTTTTTCAATATGCTATACTATACATTTTTCACCTTCACTAGTGTGCCTTTAATAGTTTTTCATACGACACCTTTTGCATCTTTTATGGAATTTATACTTTTTGCCGTACTATACTATGACTCTTTTGAACCCTTTTTTTGTGACATACCATTCTATGACTTTTTATGAAAGTTTTGACATACTATACTTTGCCTTTTTATGAAACTTTTTTATGACATACTAAAGTACAGTACTTTTCTTCATAATATATTATGATTTATTTTATGATTTGTTTTGTCACATACTGTACTTTGACGTTTTCAAGGCTTTTTGTGACAAAGTACAGTGTTACTTTTCTAGATGACTCTTTTCACATAGTATACTTTAACTTTTTATGACATTTGTTATGACATTTTATTATATTTATGACATAAACTACGAATTATTCATGTTTATTGACATTCTATACACTTACAATATTGTCACTTTTTTATGACAAAATATACTTTTTTACCTTACTATAATATGACTTTTAATAGCATACAATATTATGCCTTTTTTATGTTTTATTTGACATACTATACGATTACTTTTTTATGAACATTCTTATATCATAATGTATATGTGTTTGCATGACATAAAATACTTTTTTTTACTCTATACTACAACATTTTTATGACATACTATACACACATTACAAATAGCACAAATTTTCACTTGGAGTTGGAGGTATGAAATAATTAAAATTTGGTGGTTGATGGTCAAAGGTCACAGTGACCTACAAAACACACTTCTAGACATAATTCAAGAATTTATATGCTAAATATGACAATTTCAACAAATTTCTACTTATAAATAAAATTATGAAGTGATGTCATTTTTGACAGACAGATATAAACTGCATGGCGGAGTCGTACAACTATGATTCTAGTTTTTCTTACTTTCACATTTTGTCTAATCTAAGTTTCTCCTTCACTTTCTTCGTAGCACCTGGCTGCAGTTGAAGAGAGGAAGATTAAATCTCTTGTGGCTCTGCTGGTGGAGACCCAAATGAAGAAGCTGGAGATTAAACTGCGACACTTTGAAGAACTGGAAACCATAATGGACAGAGAGAGGGAGGCCGTGAGTCAGGGATTCTGGGATATGTAGTATCTCAAGAGAGAAGTCAACCTAATTACAGTACAACACCTTTAACCTTTTTACTTTTTGTGTTTGTGTTTGTAGTTGGAGTACCAGCGTCAGCAGCTGCTGGCTGACCGTCAGTCCTTCCACATGGAACAGTTGAAATATGCCGAGATGAGGGCCCGCCAGCAGCACTTCCAGCAGATTCAGCACCAGCAGCACAGCCAGGCCGGGGGCCCTCACGCCAACCAGGCCGCCCCAGCACCAGCCCCACCACCCCCAACCGCAAGCCAGCAGGCTCCCAACACACCAGCGCCGCAGCCGGCCCCCAGTCCGGCGCCTCCAGCCTCAGCTTCTGCCCCGCCCCCTGAGTCCCAACCCCCTCAGGGTGCTCTCACCTCGCCCCCCTGCCCTCCAGGCGCAACCCCAGCTACCCACTCAAGCTCCAGCTCCAGCACTACTCCGGTACTCCATGGTGAGTTCAAAGTTTGAGCAATGTTTTGATCACAAGTTATTAAATACCTATTATACATTCATTATTTTAGTATATTCGTCTGCTCTCTCATCCCTACTTTTCAACTCTGAGATCTGTGTAGCCATTATCATATATTTGAATAAATATATGTTGGATGGATGTCAATACATAATATACTAAATTCTCGACACATACACTATTATCAGCTTTGAATTATTTGTCCTGTTAACCTTAATAAGGACAACATTTTTTGAAAATGTGTCAATAAGTACATTTGTCTTCTCATCCCCTGTTTTACCCCTTACAGAGCCCACCCCCCCTCTTCCTGGGGAAACACTCCACCCCTCAGCTCCCGTCCAAGCTCCACAGTGAGAGAATCATACATAGCCTGAGAATCCGAATGACTCTGACCACGTGCCGGTATCATCTGAAATGAAGAAGTCATAAACCGAAGAAGAACACATTTTACATGTTCAGCTCTTTTCATTTTTTTTTTTTTTTTTTTTTTTTTTTTTCCAAAAGGACAATTGATGCAAGAAAGAAAAAATGATAACGTATAAATCAAACCAGCTCTACTTTAACTCTGTCGAAAAAGATGTCCTTTTTAAATTTAATCTGCCTATGAAGAAAATGTAGTTTCAAACAGAAGCTGTTCATGCTGTGCGGTCGATTGGACAGCAACATCTCACTTCATAATTTGAAGCTAAACACCAGAGTGAACTCAGAGGGTCTTACCAACATGCTGCCAGTCGAGGAAAGAAGAGAAAAGACTCATCTTGCGTTTTCAGTGTTTTGGCAATTGTTGCATTTATTTTCTGCAACAGTTTGACACAGCTCGTGAAGTTTGTGCTTCACAATCTCTCGAGAGTTCCCCCCTCCCCCTTGTACTGTAGGTACTAATTCATATATACAGTATGTAAGACAAAAATGCACTTTTAACATGTTTTCCAAGGTCTAATCTAAAGACTTGAAGCATCGATGAAATTTAACTTTAGCACTTATATCATCCTTTTGTTGTCTTAAATACTTTTTCATGCTGAAGGTTTTTGAAAACTTGATTGGAAATGTTACTTTTTCCGCTCTATTTTTATCTGTTTAACATGGACAAACAGTCACTCCACAGGGTCTGGTCTGGAGGTCACATGTTTTAAAACCAGAGAAATGTCTGTTATGAATGAAAACAAATTAGAAGCCAGTTTGGAAATGAAGTTGGTTTGGATGCAGTTTGAGGCAATGTACTGTAAACTGGATGTTTTGTTACAAACACATCTAGTGTTGCCCTGTAATGATAATATTTGAAAGTTCTGACAGCATGAAATCATCATCCTGAGAAGACCTCTCTTTAAATATATCTTAATAATGTCCCTCCTTTCGACAGCACTTAAGGAATAACATGTCAGCGAGGAGCTTCATGTTTTTCAAATCTGGATGAACTAAAGCATCCGGGAGTTTGTGAGGAATGTAGTTTTGTTCAAAAGGAATGATTGAAAGTCTGGGATTGATAAGTATACCAGTGACCGCATGAGTGTTTATTAATAATTTTACTTTGTGTTAATTGCTCAACCAAAATGTTTTATAATCATGTTTATCTCACATTTATTCAGTGAGCTGTATTGTGGTTGCTTGGGAAATTAAGATTTTTTAGCAGCTTATTTTTCGCTGGTGCATTTCAAGTTACACATGGAAGAAATGTGAAGCCTGTCAAAAAACAAGGGAGCTCGCACCTTAAACAGCTGACAATGGAGAATCGTGTCCTTAATATCTGCAACAATATCCTCACTTTTTATCCTATCAATTTTTATATTTTTTACTTTGTTTTCCATCTCCTTTCTTTTATAAGTCAACATTGTAACTGTATATTATTACATTTGTAGCCTATATTTACCCTCTCCACTGTTGTGTATGAATCAGGCAGGTTTGTTGGAACTGTCGTGAGATGTGACTGTGAGCATTTGTGTATGTGAACGCATGCCATTAAGATCTGTAAACAACATTACCGTTCAGTTTTATTTCCAGTGCCATTTGTCGTGTGTTACAGAGTTTGGAGAATTAAAAAAACAGGCTTCCCTCTGCACACGACACGTCACTTCAGTGTCATGAATTATAATCCAGTCAGAAGGTGAAACTTTACAGTTAATGTCCGTCAAGCCAGTATTGCAGACCTCACCATAGCTGTGAGCATAAATGGACTTCTTTTATCTGTGTTATTACTACATTGTGTGGATTTTGTGATATGAAATAAGTGTATGTTCAGTTTCTGTATGTTTTTCACTATGCTGAAGGTAGCAGCAATTGCATTGATTATTATACAGTAGAATCAAGTTTTCCTCAGTAAGTCATCACATTCTGACTGACAGTTACTCTGGCAGTTTGTATTTAACAAAAATGCATAACTAAAGGGGTTCAGGTTTTAATTACAAAAATGTTGGGGAAAAAATAAAGATGTGAAGAGGAAGTCATTGTGTGGAGTGGTTTGTTTTATTATGTTTAATCTAAATAATTTAGCATTTTAAATGTGTCTTGTATGTGTCGAGTCTGCGCCGTTTGCAATTTTCAAGAAAGTCATAGTATGTCATAAAAATGTTTTGAAAAAGTAATAGTATAGAATGCCATTAAAAGTTATAAAAAGTCATAAGTCATAAAAATGTAATGAAAAGTCATTGAATATTATGCCAGGAAAATGTCATAAAAATGTATCATTGAAAATTAATAGCGTAGTATACCAGAAAGATTTCATAAAAAGTGTCATACTGTGACAGTCAGAAAAAGTCATAGTATTGAGCATCGAAAAGACGTCATAGCATAATAATTAAAAGAAAAAGTCTGAAAAAGTCATGGTAGTGTATAGTATAGTGAACAATTTCATAGTATAGCATGTCAAAAAAATAATAAAAATGTCATACTATAGTATGTAAAAACAAATATCAATAAAGTTATAGTATGGTTTGTCAAAAAAAAAAACCACACAAAAACATAATTAGGTCATTCATAGTATAGTGTGTAAAAGAAAGTCAAAATATAGTATTTCAAAATAATTTGGAAAGAGTAATAGTATGGTCTGTCAAAAAAAGAAAAAACATGAAAAACATAATAATGTACATCAAAACAAATGTTTAAAAAGTCATATTATGTGCCAAAAAGTCATATGGTCTGTAAAAAAATAAAATAAGTCATAGTATAGTATATTGCAAAAAAATCATAAAAAAGTAGTGAGCCAGATCTTCAGCCAGACAACCCAACAACACAATGCCTCCAGCCACGGAGGTCGCTGGCGCAGAGGCATAAAAAGGTCACAGTATGTGATAAGAAAGTCATAATAAGTCATAGTATAGTATGTCATACAAACTTTATAAAAATGTCATTAAGAAATCCTATATTAGGTAATAAAAGTCAGTATTGTATCATACAAAAGTACAGTACAGTATGTCATAAAAGATTGGTACAAAAAGTACGGTACGCCATACAAATATCACAAGGCAGTATTTATTGTATGTCACACATTAAACTGAGTATTTGCCATAAATATGTCATAAAAAGGTAATCGTATGCTATAAAATATGCAGATTTTAAAACTCTGAACATGAGATTTTAACAATTGGAACCATCCCAAGAGATGGTGCGTGATAGATATTATATATGATATGATGTTTTGTAATGTGTAATACCTCTGCCCTATAGAGACACATTTAAAGACTCGGAGGCTGAAAGACACTTTGGAAACTAAGATTTTTATTCAATACTGTTAGATGAAACAAGTCACATTATCATATCCATCCAAACAAAATACAAAAAAAACAACAAAAGCTGTCGACAACAAGACTGACCGGTTAATAAAGATGTAATAGGTGAAATCATCAAGGGAACCTTCCTGCAGAGGGTACCTGCGAGGCTGAACGATGTTTGGGAAATGAGATGAAAGGGTTTCTTCACATTAGACTGAATAGGCACTTTCGAAATAAATTGAAGATGTCCAAAAAAAAAAAAAGAAAAAAAGAGAGACTTGTTGGAGGTAGGATGACGTGGATGGAAGGGCAAGACAAGACAAACAATATAAAAATATTCAGGAATAAAATTAAAGCTGGAAGTGCGTTTCTGAAATCCTCAACCGCTCATCACCATCCGGACGAGTTCTGTTAGAAGAGAAAGAAAGAGAAACACATCGGCGTCAAATCTGAAAACACTCAGACAAAAGCAGGAACAAAACATACAACATTTGTCAGCGGGGATACAAGCGCTCTCCTCCAGAGGACAGAAAGAGGACCCAAAACCTGGAGCAGGTTAAGATATCAGATCTGATCAACATTTGGCCTGATGCACATATTAAAACATGGAAGGCCACTGGGAAAAAAAAGAGGGCAAGAACCGGAGGTCAAACATCAGGAAAGATGACAAATACATTCAGACATAAATATAAAGGAGTGGCATTATTTGTATTTATTCAACTGTAATACACGTTTTGTACACCCAGTTTCTGTATTCCTTTATATTGCCTTTGTGAGTTCCCGGCACTTCGGTCTGTAACAGTAACCCCTGTGCAGACACTATTTTACATTAATGAACAAACCTCTGTGAGTGAAACCTTTTGGTGGAGTGTGAAGAGAACCCAGAGGTAAGAGGTCACACCTTAATGTATCTACACATGTTTCCTGTCTTCTGAAACAGTCTTGCAATGTGTTAAAGCCCGTCGGCAGGTTGTTTAATAACTTATTGATACAACCAGTAACCAGTCTGTGGACTTAGTTATGGCGTCCTACAGCAGAATTATCTCCTACCTGAGAGTCTTTCCCCCGTGTGAAATGATTCTATCGTAATGCCTTGAAGAAGTACATAGGTAGTACAGTAACGATGGAGAAGTAAGCAGTCCATCATCATTATTATTATTATTATTATTATTATTAGCACATCTGTATTGCAGAGTGGAATTCTCTCAAACACGTATGTGACGAGGCATTCCCAAGTCCTTGTCGAGTTTTCCTCTATACTAAAGTTATTACATGGTAACGCCTCACCATGAAAGCGTTGGCTCTCTGAAGAGGTCTGTTGTCCTGAGATTGGATATTGGAACTGGAATATATAATATCAAGAAATTCCAACTCTGACTCCTAATTCACAAGACAATTCATGTAACCGGTTTTGTTTGACTCATTTAGTTTGTTTTGTTTTGGTCTGATAGTTTATGTATTCTCCGAGCTCATGCTGATACTTTATTTTTTAAACTTCTATTTTATTCAATTTATTTGATTCCTTTTTGTTTCTCTCTTCTTCTCCTTAATTTTTTTTACTTTACCTTTTGTTATTTTAGTACGCGTTAGCTCTCCTCAATAGATTGTTACTTTGTCTGAGATAGGGAAAAGCAAAAGTACACAGTGGGTTCCCGACAGAGGATCATGACATACGTCTGTGAATGTTGGAAGAACTTGTGTTGCGGGTCTACCGGATGGTTTTAATGGGCACAAGAGAAAGAAAGAGAAACCCATGAGAAGGTTCAGCTGACAAAGGTGTATTAGAAGGATTGATAAGGATGTTGCAAGAAAAGGAAACGATTATAAAGTTAAAAAAAGAGGGTAAATTGGCTGAGATATATGATATGATTTGGTTTAACAAAAGTAAAAGAAGGAAGACAGCTAGCAAGTAGGTTCAAGTTCTACTTAGTTTTGTAAATCGTCGATTGGACCGGGTCTGGTTTGAGCTCGGCATGTGTTATGGAACCTGTGGAGGAGCTCAGCCCGACCCACACCTGTTGTTTAACTGTTATTTCCTGTAACCCCGTATATAAACCATGGCCAGAACTCACTCTGGCTCGAAGGAATTCTACAGCTTTGTTGTGAACTTCTGTCTCCACTGCGCAGTGAATAAAACACAGAATTGGACCTCAAAGGAAGTTTTCTCCAACAGGACATACTACTTTGTCATGACATTGCACCTTGATCTTTGACCCTCTTACTCATATTTCCTCTGCGCTGATGATTGTGGGTCCGAATAGCCAGAAAAGCAGGCTGACTTGCAGACTGCAGTCGCACATCCTGGTCTTTTTGGGATACTGCATTTGACACACTATGTATCGGGACATACTTAATCTTTTTTCTGGCATACTAAATTGTACGGTAGTACGAGTATAGGAACGCACCAATAGAGTCACCTGAGAGCGTCTTTCCACACACTGTGCCGTTTTACCTTCATAGTTAATGCAGCCGTTGGCGTCTTCGTGTCCCGCTAGAAGAGTTTCCACCTCCTCCTCTGTCATTTTTTCACCTGCAACGAACAAACAAAGAATAATTCATTCGCATTTTCTGACCACATAAAGAAAAGCACTCTCTCTGACAGAGGAGACAGCACGCTTGTTTACATGGTTCTTGGTACAGATGAAAGCCTGAAGGGATTTTACTTTGCATGATGAGACATACATAGGTCAGCGAAACTAGATAAGGATGACTGACAAGTCTTGTTCTGCAGGTTTTTGCTGACTTGCCTAGCGTAGTGAGAACATGGCGCAGCTCCGCTCCCATCACCGTGCCGTTTCCCTCCTTGTCGAAGACCCGCAGACCTTCTACGATATCCTCAAAGGAACCCTGGTCTTTGTTCTTAGCAATGGCCTGAAGCATGGGCAGGAACTGTTCAAAATCCAACATCTTGTAGTTCATCTCTGAAAGGCGATCAGTAAAAGATATTTATTTATACACCCCGAAAAAGGTTAGAAAAAGGATCAGATTTGTATGGATGTCAGTAAGCTTGAGAGCCTCTCTTTATTCCCAGCATAGGCAAACAACGGAAGGACAAATGCAGCTTTCACACTACCAGAGCTTTCAGCTGAATGCTCATTTATTAATTTACTAAATGATCAGTACTAAAAGAAATGCTCATGTCTGCACCCCAAACAAGTCAAAAAAGGCATTTCAGCACATACTGATGTCGTAATGAGGGTTTAGAACTGTACACACAACCGATCTGTTCACCAAGGCAACGGTAACGTAGGTTGAATTGGTCTATTACAGTTGCAGCTGGTGAATCAGAGGCTTGCCTTCTAACTTGGGGTTTCCCAGGACCTTGAGCACCTCAGCATTGACAGGGTTCTGTCCGAGGGCCCGCATTACGTCACCACACTGGCTGTAGGTGATCTTCCCCTCACCCGTCCGGTCAAACAAAAGGAAGGCCTCCTTGAACTCTGATGTGGAGACAGAGAGGAAGAACTCATCCAGCTGTACAGTATATAAAAGATACTCCAACGTTGGAGACACAAGCAAACGCATACGCACGACACCGTGCTTATAACCCCACAAACACAACTGTGTGTGTGTAACTTCAATGAGTAACGTTGTTTGTGTAGAACAACCGCTGATACCACTGCACAAGTTGTTTTGACATTCGATACACGAGGCAATTAAGTCTCTGCATTTTTCTCAGTTGCAAAATCCCGACACGGCTGTGTAGGCGCTTTTTTTTATTTATTTTTTTTCGCACACACTTATTTTAATTACTGTGGCTTATTGATTACGTATTCGCCTCACAAATAACGACACATAATGGCTCTCTTCTACCTGGTATTACATTCTAGCAGCTTTTTAATATTCGGTTGTCTGGTCAGAAGGCAGCAAACAGAAACGTACTCTCATCGCCTACAGCAACGGGGTCAGTGGGTGGTGGTGGTGGTGGTGGTGGTGGTGGTGGTTGGAAACAATACGATCCTTAAAAGCACAAATAGTTTGCAACTCCAGCAAGACGTCGCCACGTTAAACAACACCACCACAAAGCAGCTGATGTCCTTCATCAACGTGGACTATTTGTTCTCACAAACTGCTTCAGTGAGTACCACAAAAGAATAGTTTTAGTGACATGTGTCTCAGCAGGTAAATGACCCCTGATCATCGCTGTGCTGAAACACAGCCTGTCTCTATCATGGCTGTCAACACTCAGTGTGTGTATTTCAGCATCAGCACGCAAAAACACAAAGATGCTTCGTTAGATCCCATTGTCTCGGGTTAGTGCAGCATTCTGTGGCACCACGTGATTCATCCTCATAGTATTTGTGAGGTGTAAGTCGTGACGAGCATTGGACACACAGTTAGAAGGAGTTTAGTTTATTTATTCTTATCTCAGTCTGTCACCTGAAGGAGTCCACAGGTTTGCAGAGGTCGAGCTACAGGGTGACGAATTCATGAAGCTAACGTCATTTAAAATATCAAGTTGATGATATGTTTGTCTGTACGCCCTGAACATTAGAAGGATGAAGCCCTTTATGAGAGGTTAACGTTGACTCACCCATGATCTGGTCCTCTGTGAAGTCAGACTGGTCGAGGCGGGGTTAAAGCGGCACAGGGAATAACAGACGGACGTTAGTGTAGTAAGCAAATGCTTCATGGTAATCCTCCATTAACGTGCAGTTTAAGAAAAGGATTGTGGAGAAAGGCTTAAGGTTGAAGCTAGAATGGGTGAAGCAGGCCGGAGAGATACGCAGCTGAGCGTTAACTGGGTCAACATGAGTGGTTTTCACAGTCACATCAATAAAGAACCGCGTCGTCCTTCACTACACATATTTTAACAATAACTATTTTTATGAATTAGCCCGGAGATGTATCTCTACTCACCATGTCGGTTTGAGGTCGCTGGATGAAAGACGGGCGAGGGTCTTTATTTTCTCTAATGAGGAGGACACCGGCTAGCTCCTCGGGTAGCAGCGCATCTGATGACGTCACTGCACGACAGCCAATCACATGACTTGATTTCAGGGGTGCAGTTGCAACATCCCACATCCTCATATATTATATATATATATATATATATATATATATATATATATATATATATATATATATATATATATATATATATATATATATACATACATACATATACATATATATATACATATACATATATATATATATATATATATACACACATACATATATAAGATATGTATGTGTATATATGTACATATATATATGTATATGTATATGTATGTATACATACATATACATATACATATATATATGTACATATATACACATACATATCTTATATAGGAAGCAATTTTTATATTGCTTTACTGAATAAATTTGCAAATCTTTTTGGAGTTACAAATTTTAATGGGGGTGTCATAATTAAACTTAATGTTAACCTGACTGTAATATGACACAATAATTAAAGATAAGTAAGTAAACGGGAGACCACTAATGACCATCAGCAAGAAGATGGGCCATTTCTTTATATAAATTCTTAATGCTTGTCATCACAAACATCAGGTCAAATTTCACGCAAAATCATACATCATGCAGGTTCACCAGGAACTCCTTCTGGCTGGTTGCTCCAGCAGCACCCAGCCTACCGCAGTCAGACCCAGATCCTGTTTCTGCAGTCAGAAGCTTTGGCAGGAAGAGTTGGTCTCGCTCTTCTGCCGGTCCCCACTGGGATCCAACACCGACACCACACTGCTGGAGGCCCAGGTCGTGTTGCTGGGGCCGCTGGAGGGGAGGGAGGCACGTGAGGACCAGAACCAGGTCTGATCGGAGCAGACGGTCACACCCTGCTGCAGTAAAATTAGAGCTTTTCTAAATGGACTGTGGAGCTCAGAATCAGAAATCAAAATCAACACAAAATTAAAGTTCCTTGTCGTAGCTTTAATAATAAAGTCTAAAACTGACACACCATAGCCTAAAGTTGGCCGACCTCTGCATTGCATCATACAAAAAGTGAAATTAAATTAAATGTAGTACTTTGTGGCTAATGGTCACATGATTGGTTGTTAGTCATGATTTAAAACTAGAGAGTAGAGCACCATCTGATATTGTGTTCCAAAGGTTTGCAGCTCTAATGGAGGACGCTGACCAGAAAGAGCCAGTGGACCTGTGCTGTAGTACACACTTGCTTCTGGTAGATGCTTGTTTGTCTGAGGTTTTCTGAGTAGAGTGGGGAAAACTCAGTTGTCAGTAAGCAGGAGTTTGCGAGGTAGACAAAATGATCGAAGGTCAAAAGCTTGTACTTTGTAATTTTAGAAGTGATGATACCTTGTAGGCTTTTTGTCTGACTACCTTTCAGTCACGCAGCAACAGCACTGATCACACTCACTTCTGCAGTCCTTCGACGTAACACCCTTTCAAAACCCTAAAAAGTGTAGTGGGAAGGGTCTTGTTTCGTTGGAAATAATTTGCGCCTTGCATTTTGAAGCTTGGGAGAATGCACGTTGGGTTGGAAAAAATCCAAGTTCCATCTCGATATGAACATTTTCTTCCAGTCAACCTCATGTAATACATGCGAGGATCAAAGGAAGTAAGAAAACATGAAAGAAGACGTACATTATGACAGTCGGTTGAAGCAAGTCAGTGGGTCAGCTGACTAAGAGGATGTTCATGTGGATCTTAGAATTCAAAATACTGAGTAGCATATACAAATTAATATGGACTCAAATTCCTAGGATTAAAACATTTTATTGTTGGATTGTTAAATTTCATCAGGCACCAGTGCTGGTAGACCTACATATTCTGCTTTCAACTATACAATGACACTTTGTATGTTCAAGAATAAATGGGTAGTTGCATTTCATCTTAATATTAAATAAAGACACAGGGTAATCATTTATCCCAAAATAATTCGTCATCCCTTCATTTAGCTTCTTCACTGGCTGTCTCGCCACACTGAAATCGGACAAAGTCCAGCACTCGAGCCTGTTGACCTCTGAGGAACTGTGCAACAGTCCTGCTGGGGTCTCCCATGTAGGTCTGAGGCAGCAGGCGTGTCTCACTTTCACCACAAGGCAGGTCGTCCATGTTGCCCAGGGCCACAGGGGCCTCTCCCACTATGTGCTGTCCCAGCTTACGTCCTAGAACTTCCAAATCTCCCTTCTCTCCCCCATGAAATACGACCAGGGCGCCGTACCGACCCATGGCCACCTCAGTCTGGCCGCGCACACCACCGTGTACATACGAGCCAATGTGCCACGCCGCTGGCACACACACCGTCACCGCCCGCCTCACTGACATGTTCTCACCGAGGCGACCTGAGAGGAAAGAGGGGAAACATGTTTTATCAAAAAGAATTGGTGCAATAAACTTATTTCAGCTTCATTTCACAGATGGTAAAGAGTTCATTTTAAAAGGTCTGAATGGTTCATTTTGACCGTCCTTTCTCGAGTATAAAGTATTTACAATTCTTGCTGGGTCCAAATGTTTTGTATGTCCGTCCTTCTCTTTTTGCCGTTTAGTGACAATTTGTAAATTTTGAATGCCACACGGCAAAGACATTTAATGACGTCATGTTTGATTTACTTTTACCGTTAGACCATCAGTAGAGTGCTGCAGGAACGAGTCCTAAAACGTGGAAATTAGTTTGCTTTTTTGCACTCACGCTTCCCTTCGGTTCACAGGTTGAGTCTAAAATTTGTGTAAAACGTCAGCCGGGCTGCTTTCATTTCTTTTGACCAAGTTTCTTGCGAGGTTGAGCTAATGTGACGCCTTCCGTTACTAAGCAACGAAAGCCTGCACACTGCAATCGTGATGATGAAGTTAGCAAAAACGCATCAGTTTGGCTGACCTTCCAACCGAATGTTGTGACGGACCTTGGACGGAAACGAGTAAGCAAGTCCTTTGGAGCTGATTTCTTAATTATTGTTACCTGAGATGTGGTGTACTTGCTGCATTATAAGATTTTTCCATCGTGGTGCGAAAAAAAACTTAACAAATGTGCCGTGGCAGCAACAGTGGATTTGAGGGCACAAAAAAAACGCAGCATGTGTCCCTGCGAGACAAAGGACGAGATGCAGCTAAGGGCCACGCAACAGATTTGAACCCGGGCTGTTGGTTGTAGCTGGTCACAACACATTTTATGATCTCTTAAAACTAAAAGCAGTCATTGCAATAAAATGTAATGCTAACTAATCTGACGACTGTCACAAATCCTCAAATAACAAAAAATAAATAAATCGTATTTTGCAGAGTTCGTCTTATGCGCTGCATTGATTTCGATTTGTATTCAGGAGCAGTAGTTGTGCTATACAAACAGAAAATAAATCCCCAACAAAAATCGTGCAACACATTCATAAAGAATAAATGCCAGTAAGTCCTCACTTGGGGAAGCTGCGCAGCCGGACAGATTCATATATTTTGAATGCATGGAAACGAATGTACAAGACAACGTCAACTTAAATTTAGAAATGTGTCACACTACCATCATCACCGGTAAAAACCCAAATAAAAGAAAATCTTAAAATGCTGGTTGAAGGAGCGCAGGATGGATCGGTGTTTTAAACTAAAACATCTGTGTTTCAGAGATGAATTGGTGTCATTAATGAAAGGAAGCATTTTCTTACTGACCAATTGTGAGAGCCACCCGATCAGAAAGTGAACCTCCTTCATCCACACTGAGTTTGTTTAACTCATCACCTGCCAGGACACTCTGGAAACAAATGTAGAATGTAAGCAGAATCAGAGCAAAGGACACAAAGCTGGTGCGTCCTGACATCCTGAGTTAACGGTGTTGTGTTCAGTGGTATTGAGTCATATATTCCTTCCCATCAGCATCGACCTCCTGAAGACTTTTATATATCAAGAACTGTTTGGAGTTAAGTTGCAGTTCTGTCTAGATAATGTCAACTTTGTGTGTGCACATCCCATGACTTAAAGCAGGTCAAAGAAACAAAATAATTTCTTATAATGTAGTTTTATGACCACTGCAGGCTCATAAAGGAAAAAATAATAAATGCTGCAGCTTCAGTAACAAAGTAACAAACAAATTTGTATAAATGATCAATAGGTGTTTTTCACAGTACTACATTAACTCTGGCTCGCTATGTCCTAAGCCATGACAGTGTGAGCCAGCATGCACAACACCCGGACCCTAAAACTGAAGCAGCTGAATGGAATTCAGCCATCATCACTTTTATTATTTACACCTGCACTTTTCCTACCATGTCTTTTATTAATAAGGCCCATTGTATAGCAACATTATGTGAATATGAAGCCACATCAGTATATCCATCCTCTTTATGTGTCTATTGACATGTCATTTCCAGCATCCAGCTCCACAGTGAACAGAGAGGTTTCCCCAAGTACAGCCAGAAGGACAATGTGGGTTTACCTTAATATATCCGGTCTTGCTTTGGGTTTTATTCCGGTGGTGAGCCAAGGTGACAAATGCCACTTCCTTAACCAGCTGTTGGAACTTCTCATTACGGGCAACAAAGTCTGTCTCACAGTTAACCTGCATAAAGCAGACAAGAAGAAAGACAACAGATATTGCTGAATGCCACATCCAACAAACAGAAAAATGATCGTGCTGGTAATTAACCCCTTTATCACTGGCCTTACCTCCACCATAACTGCTGCTTTATCTTGAATAAACAGGCCAACCAGTCCCTCTTTGGCTTTGCGACCCTCCAGCTTGCTTGCTTTGCTCCAGCCCTCCTTCTGGGCCTGCTCATGTAGCCAGGTCTCTGCCTGAAGGATTGGAAATTACATCATCAACAACACAGTCACACAGCTAGTCGTTTCACTAGTCACCATATACATATAATGTTGTAGCACACTTGTATTGTGATTGCAGGCAGAGATTGATTGAGAGAGAGAGAGAGAGAGAGAGGGGGAGGGGCTAAGTTACCTGTGTGACGTCATTATCAAACCTCTCCAGTGCCTTCTTGCAGTTAATGAAAGTGTAGCCGGTGTTTTTCCGCAGTTTCATCAGGAGGGCTTTCTCAGCTGCCAAGAGCTGACAACCTGTGTGTAACGACTGGACATGCTGGCAAATACTGATCTGAGGAAGACAGAGGGGAGAAGGTGTAACTCTGTGTCTAGTGTCAGTGACCTAGGCCTACTCGGTCTTTAGGTGAACTTTGTGTCAACACATGTCAGTTAGATAACATTCTACAGAGGTATCCAGCCCCGATGATTTCTAAACAAACATAAAATAAAACTGAATTAGCAAAGAGGTATCTCACTGAAACTGACCCAGCAACGTTGAGCTGGTGAATCAGAAAGTAGGGAAGCTAACTGACACACCGGCTTCTGACAGCTCGAGCTTCAGGTAAAATGACAAAAACGTGACCAAGTGTAAAGCTTAATGTGCTCACCTTTGCAAAGTCTCTTGTAATTGTTCTGAATAAAAAGGTTAACGACATATTTAAACCCCGTTGCAGAGAACTGACTTATAAAAGCTCAGAATGTCATTGAAGTCCACGCTGTGTAAGGAAGCCGAGGAGGGACAAAAGGGCTCTACGGAGAGCCGCTCATCGCTGCGCAGCGCCCTCTACAGTTTGGGAGGAGCCTACGTTATTTTTTTTACTTACTTGGGTTGTTCCTGTTTTTTAACACACCGACACAAATGAGGCCCTGGCATTCCAGACATCTGTCTAAAGGAATCAGACTTTTACCTGCATGAACTATCTTGGAAAGCCTTTATTTTTATATTTGTTCTTTGTTGAAACATACTGTATATTGTGACATTTCATCCAGCATAGTCTGACTCACAATTAATGGATATTAATCTGAATAACATTTCAGATTAATATTCACTGCATTGTTGACAAATTAACTTTATCTTACACCAGTGATATTGATAAACCTAAAGGTACATGGATGGTGTCCCCCTTTCTCCATTGTTTCTGACTCGCTAAACTAATCTGTAAACTGTTAGGGGGATATTAAATTTAAATTTCATACATGGTTATCAGAGACAATAGTGATTTAAATGGAACTGACAAAGGCAGCAGTTCCCAATATAAACTGCAATGCTGTTCTTGTACTACTGTTAGCTGCTCTTATTGTTTAAAAACAAGTGTCAAATGCTTTGACTGTCTGTTTGACAGCACCTTAAAGCCTCAGTATATAATAGGCCTATACATTTCACAGTATACTCTACAGCAGTGTTTTTCAACCTTTTTTGAGCCGTGGCACATTTTTTTTACAATAAAAGAAATCCCGTGGCACACCAACAACCAAAACAGTTACAAAATGCATCTCGTTCACAATGGCTTTGCAGCAGGTAGTATTAATGTTTCTGCCACAGTGTGTTGGCTTTTTGATTTGGCCACTGTGGTATTTGTTATAAATATATGTTGGTACATTGATGTTCATGTATGTTTAATTGATGGATGTAAGAAACAGTACATGTAGGGCCTTAGGACCCGGGGGGGATTCAGGTGAGAAGGACAGCCTGGGGCAGAGCCGGTATCGGGGAGACAGCACGCGGAACGTGGAATAAAGAGTTACAATGAAGAGCAGTTGTTCTCACGTCTTACGTGTGTTTAAAAACACGACAGCCACCAGTTCAGCTACTAAATAGCTTTGAGAGCTTTCTCAGACACATTTGTGGATTTCCTCATAAAAGTTACCCGTTTCTCAGTTTGTGTGCGCAGGTGAACACAATAGTCCCTGTTCTTGTTGCTAAGTGACGGTGTTTCGTCTCGAGATGACGTTGGGACCATGGCGCTGTTTGATAGCTTTTCCCCTCACACCAAGCATAACGGAATCGGTGCAGTCGGATCCCCGGTGAAAGTGAATCCAAACGAAAGATAACTTTCACCGTACTGCCTCCAGCTCAGTTTTTTTTTTTCAATGCCACCACTCGTTCTGTGCTTTTCATCTCTCACACACTTCATCTGGTTAGACGGTTGCCCAGTAGTTCAGAGTCTGCATTTTTCTTTTTGAAATATTTCTCCATCGCCGTTCTTCACCACAACCTCTCCCGCGCATCATTTAATTCTACTATTTTAAATTAACAAGGTCATTATTGCGCTACCTACTGCCACCCACTGGCATGGAAGAGTATTTAATTACTAGTCCAGACACTATATTGCAGGCTCAGACGCTCAACAATAGCAAATTATTTGCGGCAACTAAATAATATTTTTTTTGGACCGATTAAGTGAAGTTGGCCATTTTCCCACGGCACACCTGACGATCTCTCACGGCACACTGGTTGAAAATCGCTGCTCTACAGTATGCGTTACTTTAAGGGCCTGTATGCCTCGCTGATGTTTGCTATTTGCCGTGTGAGCAAGTGACCTCAACATTATCAGGGCATCAAGTTGGTGAACTTTATCTCAGTACTCTGAGCTTGGACAAATCCTGTGAAATACAGCATGTGGTCACTCTGGTCGGGAAAATAAGAAGTGATAGTCGTGTGTAAACTTAGTTTTTTTAAATATAATTTTGTATTGGACAACATAGCCTTAAAATGCAATAGGCTAAAATAAACATTTAGCTTAACAGTTTCAATGTAACACGAATTATAATTGAAACTGTTTTAAAATCTAAGAAGGTCATTATCACCTTGATGTATTGATACATTAAAGTGCCGCCTCTCTGCTAAGCAGGTGTGTATTTTCACAGATGAGATACAGCAGACAAAAAGTTAATTTACACTTCTGTTCTACAACATATTGTTATGGAAGATTTCTACGTTAATCAGGAGAAGAAGCCAAAGTTAAGAAACTAAAGTCTTTAGAAATCAAGTTTGTCTTGTTTTATTGCTGGCAAAGGAGGAATTCACAACAACTGTACGCGCTGCAGTCTGTAGCAAATGCCACAGATTACATCATAATGTATACAGCGTTGAGCGGTAAGGAATGGTCTTGTCTTTTGACCTTGACTGTGCTTGACCTGAAACCAACAGTTTAGGGAGGGCACTGTTATCTTATGTCTACGGCAGATGGGACATTTCAGTAAAGGGTGTTTTCCCATCCCCCGAGATATCATGACCGAGGAAGTGGACGTGTTGTGTAACAAACTGCAGTTTGGACAGGCTGGCTTTATGGCCTTCAGTGGCCAAATGTTTGAGTAGTTTAAGTGTATCCTCCTCACGTTGTTGTTGTGTGGGTGCTGCTATTAGGAGGTCGTCAACATATTGTAAGAGGGCGGACCCTGGAGACGGGGTGAGGCTCTCTAAGCTTTCTCTGAGTGAGTCATTGTAGATGGTCGGTGACTCAGTGTAGCCTTGACACAGGCGGGTGAAAGTGTATGGTTTGCCATTAAATACAAACCAAAACTGGCTGTCTTTGTCCACTGGGATGCTGAAGAAGGCATTTGAGAGGTCAACCACAGAGAACCACCTAGCGGTAGGAGGAACCTGTGTGAGGATGGTATATGGATTAGGAACATTGGGAGCTTTCGCGTGGACTACTGCATGAAGCATTCAGTAGGTTTACAGCGTCTCTGATCTTTTTAACAGGGAACATGGGGGCAGGACATGGAATAATGACACCTGCTTGCAACAGTGAGTCAAACACTGGCGTGATGCCATCAATGGCTTCTTGGCGTAGTGGATATTGATGTTTGAGGCCGAAAATTGGACCTAGGGGTGATGACCGCAGGTTGACTATTCTTTAGGAGTCCCACATCATATTTATGTGATGCCCAGAGTGACGAGAAATGGAGGAGACATGGGTTACAAACGTGTCATTGGATACATCATGTTCATCAAAGAGGAACACAGCTCTGAGAGCGTCTGTAAATACAAATGATTGCTTATAGGTACCGGTAGACGGTGAATGCATAACCTGAGAATCAGATGCAGCCTGCCAGTCAGTTAAGGCTTCACACTTTTTCACGAACGGGCCCAAATCTCTCCACTGCTCCGTTACAGATTTGGAGAGTGAGATGTGTGGGTAGGAGCCGTCCACTTGGAACAGAGCCTGCTGGGTGGGAGACAGGGACAGAAACCACAGATGTATATGTTGACCAGAAAAGAGTAGAACAAGTTAATTTATCATTTATATTTTGATAAAAACGATTTTTCAAACTGTTAATTTTGGCCATGTGACATGTGCTGTGCAGATGATGAGGGCGCATACGCTGGGCCTGCGGCTGCACAAGGCAAACGCTCAAGTTCGCCATCTGTCTCGCCGGTTCCAGAGAAATTTTCCATTGGTACGCAAACAATGGCTCAGGGATCCCCAGCAGCATCACCTGTACCACCGTACGGTGGCAAACTACTTTTACACCTGTAGGGGCAGAAATAAGGCTGATGCCAAAAGAACACAGCAGATCTCGTCCCATCAAATTGATTGGACAGAATTTTGACAACAAAAAGGAATGTTTTGCTGTTGGGTCAGTGTGCACACTTGTCATAGGAACTGTACATTTCTCTGTCGTAGTTAAACCTGAAGCCCCTTGAGAATACACATCTGCCACTCATTTTCTGATTTGGAAAATGTTTATGCTGAATCACTGAATGAGTAGCCCCTGACTCTACTAGAAAAGAGAATCTCACACCATTTATCAAAACCGTAGTAGTGGGCATATCTTTAAATGATCTGTCAGAAAATTTTGCATGCGTGTGTATAATAGGCTGTTTCTTTTGTAAATGAGTGATTATGTCTGAGCCTTATCTGTTGCTCTTGTGTGAGAGTATGTGCTTGGGGTCAGAGCAGAAGCATTTTGTGTGTGTGTGTGTGTTCTTCACAGGGCGGCTGGCTGTCTCCTCCTCACATGCACTGCCCATACCTCCCCCATCTCATCAGTCAGACTGCGCGTGGTCTTTGGCCTGGTCTCGTCCCCATCCACCTTGACGTGTTTGTTGATGACGATTTGGACAGTCTCTGGACTAATGTCCTTTTTCGCCACAGCGGAAACATGCAGTCGTTTCCTACTGGCAGGTCTCTTTGAGGACGCCTCAGTGGCCTGTTTGATATCTGGCAGCAGACCACTCATGAAAGCGTGTTTCAGGTGGGTTTCCCATAATCCTGCTACGCCACCTCTTTCATCTGGCTCTGCCATCCCGCTGTTCAGGTTGAATATGGTCAGCAGGCGGTGGTAGTAATCATGCACGGATCATCCAGTTTTTTGTTTGGTGTTAATTTGAGACATGTCAATTTTGGGCGGGAATGCTGTTTCAATGCCCACGCACAGGGCAGTGAGGAAGTCCCTGGGGGCAGGTGGGCCGCGGCAGCTATAATGTCCGCACTGGTCCATGGTCTATAGACGAGTTGTGGGCCTGCCAGGCCTGGAACTTGGATCATGGGTGTGGTGTAAACTTTGTTGTCTTTCCCTCTTTGATGAAGATTCATCGGTGACCAGGGTTTTTAGTCAACGACAACTTCGTTATTCTCGTCATTGTCGTTGCTGGTTTCTCGGAGATCTTCTCCAGCGCCTTCTTCATCTCCTCATAGCTGTAGCTGTGGTGGTGCAGCCGCTACGACTGGTGGGGCCTGTTGAGGGTCTTGGTGTGGTGATGTGTTGAGGAGAGGGCCGTCAACGCCTTTTAAACTCGGATTCAGAGAAGATGTGTCATTTTCTGTTTTCACTGGTTCATCTTTTTTCAAACATTTGTTTTTGCATTTGCTTTCTTTTCCTACATTCACACTCCGTTTCCCATTGTAACAGACATTTCCGTTTTTTTTCTCTATTTCTTCCAAAGCCGTAACTTTGATCGTCTTCTTACATTTCAACTCTTTCTGTTTCCTCTAAGTTCCGTAAGTTTTGTCTTACTGAAAGATCCATTTTCTGGAAACCCAAACTTTTTTTTTTAGTTTCAGGGTTGAACATCTCATTGTATGGTTTCTTATTAGTTACACACATTTTCCCATCACAATAGAAATCACTAATCCTTTACAAATTTTCATTACCATTATGAACAATAGCTTTTAAAAGTTAAAATTGTCACACAACGACAAATTTGATCCACGAGACACGATCATGGAGAAGTGATTGACCTCCTGACCATGGGCTGGTTTAGTGCAAGTGTTACATTTTGGCTTGATCACGTGAAACTTGCTATAAAAGGAGGACCATGATAGCCGTCAGTTCACTCTGTTTTCAGGTTGCAGCTGAGCCAAGATGAAGGTCATTGCTGTCCTGGCTGTTTGGGTGACCCTGTTCCACCAGGGATACAGCAGTAAGATATATTTCTGCTCTATTAACATCATAACCTATTACTGGTTTATGTATAACCATGTAGGACTGTCATTAAGAAACCAATCTGTCCTGTTGGTTCTCAGACACTCTGGACTCCTGTAAGGGTCGGTGTGGTTATGGATCAGACCCTAGTTTGTCCTGTCAGTGTAACCTGTCCTGTGAGCGCTACGGAGACTGTTGTTCTGACTACGCTGAGATGTGTGAAGGTGAGTGACAAAAGCTCATTTTATAACTTTATTTTATAACGCGTTGCAGACTTCCAAAGAGAAATATCACAAGTCTGTTTCTTTACCTTCTAGGTGGAGCCACATCTTGTAAAGGCAGATGTGACGAGAAATACAACGCTCAGAACGAGTGCCACTGCAACTCCAAGTGTGCCCAGTACAACAACTGCTGCAGCGACTACGCAGACCTCTGTGACAGTAAGACCAACCACGTGTTGCCTACAGCTGTTCCCGTCTCACGTGCCGGACAGTATATCGCAACTGATAGCTAGTTTTGAGCTGTGTGTGTTTCCTGAGCAGCTCCTCCACTCATGACACCTGGTCCCCTTCCCGGGGTGGACACTGAATCCAAGCAGTCGAACAATCAGCCCAATGCTACTGCACTGAGGATCAGTTTCTCAATCAGACATATGGGTTGTCAGCAGTTCCATCAAAAAGAGCGTCTCCTTCTAAACTTCTCAAGGTTTTATTTGAATAACTGCTTGAGACTCAAAGGTGTCAAATTATCTAAAATTTCCCAAAAAGCAAAGATTGGAGGAAAGTCAAAAAATAAATACAAATCATGTGTCATGTTTCTCCTTTTAATCATTTGTAGGGGCCTGACCCCTAGGTTGGGAACCACTGGACTACTACCTAACTGTACATGAAGAAGTTTAAATTAGCCCCACTTCCACCAGCTACAACAGCAAAATACTACTTACAGATTGATGCATCAGTAATAATGTGATTTTCTATAATATATATATATCAATCACTATAGTCATTTTACTTTTGAAACTTTAGGTACATTTTCTTGATACTTAATTGAGTAGAGTTTTAAATAAAGTTTTACTCATACTGGAGTATTTTTACATTGTGGTTTTGGTACTTTTTAATTTGGTACTTTTACTTAAGTAAAAAATCGAAATACTTTCTCCCTTAATGTTGGCCTCAGTGACCAAACTCTCAAATCTTCTTTCATTTTTTGACCAGCAGGTGTCGCTGGTGTGCTATAAAACACTTCTCTCAACTTCACCTGCTCCCTTCTTCTAGTAATACCCAGTGGTGGAGGAAGTACTAAGATCCTTTACGTGGATAAAAGTAGCAATACTGTAATATAAATATACTCCATTACAAGTCTGTCTTTTTTTAATTACGCAAGTGGAAATGCAGAAGTATTACCAACACAAATTATTTTATATACTGTAGGGATGTTTAATAATACATGTATAATACATTATTATACATCTTTTAACAATATTTCACATCACATTTATCGACTGAATACGGTCTGTTTGTAATTTATGTAAAATATTAATTTGAAAAGTAACTTGAACCTATGAGCATAAAAAATGTCCTGATTGAAATCTGGGATGGGCCTACATCACGTTTATGTTCATTGGCTTGTGGGTCTAACACTCCACTGTAAATCCCATTGTTAAAGCGCAACCATCTTTACTACAAATAAGTTATACCTATAGAATAAATGTAATTACAGTATTATATGTTGTAGAAGTAAAGTAGCATAGAATGGAAGTAAGTTGAATCTGCTTAATAATTTTCTGTGCTACAGAAATGCATAAATCACTATTCCAGGTTAACAACACTAACATGATGGGGCATGTCAAAGTAATTTATCTGTGTTTGATGTTCTGCAGGTGACGGAGGTGGAAGTGGAGGTAGTGTGATCACTGATGCTGAGATCAAGGCTCTCTCTGCGACGCTCTATGCTCTGGATTCAAACAAGGCCTCAGCCTCAGAGTTGATCATTGACCCTCAGGCTCTGGTGCCCAACTCTCAGACCAGCTCCAAGAACGATCTGTCCTCTAGGCCGTGAGAAGACCATCTTATTAGCACAGCACTCTCCTCTTCTTGATGTAAAGTATTTACCCCCTTTTTGGTGTTTTGTGTTTGTTCTTCCAGACTGTTCCGATACCTGAATGAGGAGGTTTTGTTCTCCAGACCCACCTACGCTGCTCTCCTTGCTGTGCTGGACAACTACGACAGGATGACGGGACAGGCGGAGGACTTCAGTCCTCAGCAGCTGGCTGAGCAGGAAGCCTTCCTCAAGGAGACCATGTCCAACACTGAGCTGGGCAGAGAGCTGTTTGCTTTCCTCTACACTAAGGGTAACTCGGTCCTCATGGAAAAGTACACATCCAGAGACTGGTAGAGTGCACAGGTCTGTTACTGGTAGTGGTCTATTGCAGGGGATTTCAAAGTCTGACACTGTGGGCCCCTCAATCTACTCTTTGGGGATAGTCATGCTCTAAGTTTTGGAACTACAGTTCCCATAATGCTTCGACAGATAACTCCATAATAATGTTGCCATGGGGACAGTGAGTTAGCTGTGGGCCACAATTTGATCCCTATTTATTTAAATTGTTTTTAAAGTGTATATCAACTTAAATTGTATTTCTTGGCATGACTGCAGACAATACAATGTTGCCAAAGCATACCTTTTTTTTGTCAAATTGGCATCATCAAATAAGTCTTACTACTTTTACCAATACCAACATTACCAGTTAAAAGGGTGAAAAGTAATGCAAGACAGCGTTTGCATTTGTCCCCAAATCACTAAATCCGCCCCTAAAAAACACACCCAGGCCGTGGTCACTCACGGTCAGAAACATTGGTGAAATACACCTAGTGGAGGTAATTTCCAAATGACTATTAATCGCTTGTTTTGACATAACCACCGCACCTATAAAGTAGAGCACAGATAAAGTTTCCAAAGCAAAGATATTTTGCTGGCGGTAACGTTATTAGTGTTATAACTTACAATGAAGTCATAGACTGGAAATGGTCTCTTACTTACGGGGGAAAAAACACCAAAGTCACAAAACCTTAGTGAAATACACTCCGGTTCAATTCTGCTTCCAGTTGTCCGATCGTGTTGACTTCAGGGAAGTGAGGAAGAGTCTGGTAGTAATGTTGGTATATTCACTATCCAGCAGCAACAGGAAGTGCAGAGACTCTAAGTCGGGCCGACGTCATGCTGGACTGCAGAGCCCTGGAGCTCCCCCGCTGCTACACACAGTGCTTGTTTATTCAAAGTTTTTCATTATTGACTTGTCTCGTGTTTAAATTCTACCAATTTAACACAACTTCCCTTGGGTCGCCAGCAATACACCTGCCAAGTGTGAAGTGGATCGAATGAACGGTTGTCGAGATATGCAAAAGACATACATGCAGACAAACGGTACACAGACAGTGATTCCTTTGTGGATGTTATTTTGTATTTTAAGGCGTCTATGCATCAGAGGAAGAGTTCATTCAGGACCTGAAGAGCATGTGGTTTGGTCTGTACTCCCGCAACAACAACATGATGGACTCCAGCGGCTTTGAACACATCTTTGCAGGTTTGGACAGAGCAGATTTCTTCCAAATGCCACAGATGCTTTGCAAATTTTATTTTGTGACCATTCAAAAAATCATTTCCGTCATAGGAGAGGTCAAAGGAGGAAAGGTGTCTGGTTTCCACAACTGGATCCAGTTTTATCTTCTCGAGAAAAGAGGAAAGCTGAACTACTACAGCCACAGCTTCGATGGGCCTGTAAGCATCACAATGTAGACCTCAATATGTTGCTTTAAAATGTGACCTGTGTGTGGCAATCCCTTCACTTTCCCCTCTTTCTTTCGTTCACCTGCTCTCAGTGGACTTCCTACCCTGATGTCATGGGGATGCAGTTCATGTGGGAGGGCTACTACAAGCAGGTCGGTTCGGCAGTCATCGGCTGCAGCCCTGAATTTGACTTTGCCTTATACAGCCTTTGCTACATCACTCGCCCTGGAAAACGGTGAGTATACGTACATGGCTTGTGATGTTTTCCAGCATGTGATTTTTCCATTTCACATTTTTTTTCTTGTCCATCCAGGTGTCGTCTGAGCCTGGGAGGGAAGGAGCTCATTATCCAAACTTACACTTGGGATAATTCTTCCTATGGTGCTGGAAAGAAGTACATTGGCTCTGCCTTTCCTGCAACCCCATAGGAACTGAAGCTGCCATCTAATAAAAAATAAGCAACTCACATAGAAGTCTGTTTGTTTAATTACACATGATGTAAACACTTTGAAAAGTAATATCCACAAAAGAAGCACTTTTTCTCTTTGAGAGGTTTTCATAAATTTAATTAAACTATTCTGTTTTAAAAGTAAAAAAATGTGGTGAAAATTTCATCGCAACAGCTTATACTTTCACTCAAATGTTTCTATAAAGCAGGAATAAAATGTGTGTGTGTGTGTGTGTGTATATAGCTTTGCATATTGCTTCTTGTCATAAGTGGCTCACGCTGAGTGACACATGCATATCCACTTGCATAAAGAAGACAGTAAACCAGACAGTCGCTTAATCTGCAGTGTAACCTCTCGTGAACGGTCTTGCAGACCAAGAGAATGTGGTGTTCTCCCAGGGGCACGATCAAACTGTGCCTAATGGGGCAAAAAATGGGCGTTTACACACCCTGAGCTCGCACAATACTGACACCAACCCTTCAGTAGTGAGAGCATGTGTGCATCTGACACAATTGCTTATTGTCTTATATAACAGCTAAACAAAAAAACAAAACAAAATGCAGTCTTCAGCTGTATGAACTATAGAAACAAAAAGACATGAACAGATCCTGTTCTGCTTGACCTGCTTCAAACAGTAGCCACCAGCTAAACCTGTTATCAGCTGTCCATAAAGCTGTGTGTATAACTCCCCAGTGTGGGGTTAAGTGTGTGTGTGTGTGTGTGTCCGTCCAGCTGGGATGGGGGTTGATTTTACTCTTTCACTCATCTAGGGTGACTAACAGGATAAATTCTGGTCTGCCGACAGAACAGGGGGACACACTTGCAGCCCTGTTTGAAGAAAGTATTACAGGAGATGGATCTGCCACTGATCCTATTGTCCAGCAGTCTTTGTGCATTCATGCAAAACAAGAGCACAAGACCAGTCAGTTCACAGGAAAAATGTGGCCTTCAGCGATTTAGCTGATTTGGGCCTCACAAGCAGTGAAAGTGTTGCAACAATAAAGTTAGCTCAGGGAAGAATTTCTCTCGCTATTTGTCAGAGCATATTACATTTTCTGAGCTGGTGACTCGAAATTAGAAGAGTAAATCTTCTCTCTTTTCACACTGCCTTCTTTTTAAAGCCCTGGTGGAATCAAATTAAACCACAGTGGGGCAAATAAAAGAAAAAAAGATTCAATTGTTTCTTTTGTCGCTCACACAACTTCATAATCGAATTATAGCTGGCCACCCGCCAGCGTGTCCTCGCATCTCCCCCGAATGGGCTTCTGCTGGCAGATCTCGTGAGCCACCTGACTTTTGTTTTGTAATTATATTATCCCGCTCTCCCTTTAGCGTGTTGTGGCTAATGGCTGCGCGGGCTAGCCCAGCTGCACATGCAGAAACAAAGCTGCTTATGGGGCCAGACAATGGACCCGTGGAAAAGGGACGCCTGAAGGCGGTCAGCCAATGAGCACGCACAACAGGGGGCCAACAGAGGGTTTAGGAAAGGGTTAAGGGGGTTTAGGGGTTCAGGCAGAGGGGGTGTCTATTTTACCCAGTAGTGGGGTCCATCAATGAGATGGTTAGTAGGAGGACACATGGTCAGCATCACCCTTGTCTCCCCAGGGTCGGTACTGGGCTGGAGGGAGGCTCAAGTTTTGGCTTAAATGCCGGCCATTTCTAAAGTTGATGGGGCACCATGAAATACAGAGCAACATTCATTCTCTACAGTGTTTTGTGTGCTTTCCAAACAATTTGATGACCGTATTATCATTTGAAGTGGATACACACATGCAGAGTGAGAGACACAATCCTGATCCATTGAACTCACCTCGTTATAGTAAACGCTGCAATCAAAATACATCCACTGCTGCTGATATTGTAGGAAGAAGATTATTTTGATTACTTTGGCATGCAATCCACCCACATCCCTAAACATGAACTACACAAACACACACTGGCATGCACTCACTCCTCATGCTGTGGCGTTGGCATCTCTCAGAGGACTTCCAGTATGACAGATGGACAAAGCCCACTTTCCCCCACTGTCACAAACAGATACACTGGGGATTCATGGGAAGGTCATGTTTGTGTGTGTACTGGAGTGAAGTTTTATCCGTCCTTCATATTATGATTATAATAACTCAATTCCCATCTCACGAACATACCTTGTTAAGGTGAGGCAGTGTCCTCTGAGCAATGTGAACATGCTGAGTGAGCTAAGCAGCCAGTGGAGGATGGATAAGCATCTGAGCCACAGACTGTTAAAATAAGAGATATGTTTAAGAGAAGGCCATCTGCAGCAGAGCTCCATCATGTGAGGTCAGCACTGAGGGACCTGGGGACAATATGGCATACATACAGTATTACACTTGAGCACCACTTGTGGAAGATAAAGACGGGGTGATATAGAGTAAGTGGGACGAACTGAAAACAAAAATGATGAAGGTGAAAGAGCAGTTTTTGTCATGACATGTTGTATTCAGCAAGTTGGGGTGCATAGCTCGAAGACAAAATAAAATACAAATTCTAATTTGTTTTAGAATCCCAGTGTTATGAGTGTGTGCAACGGGGACACAAGGCCTCAGCTATCGTATTCCCCTGCTAGTCCCACTCTTGGGAGGCCAGAGGCCCGGCTCCGCTATTCCCATTTCAGGCTGCAGGTGTGGAATAGGAAAGGCAGAGACCCACAGGGAGGAGCATTGGGGAAGGTGGTCGGCCTGGGAATGAACGGAGAATGAGAAGCACACTGGGCATGCAGATTACCTCCTAACCTAACTCAAGCCTCTCTGTTCGAGCATAAGGTGCTCTGTTTCTAAATCATGCAAATGATCTGCCTCCCTGTTCCCCGGTCAGCGATGATGAGGGTCAACAAGATATCCTGTTGTTGCTCACGTCTTTGTCACAGAACTTTAGTGTGGTTCAGGGACAGATTAAGACCAAAATCATAATTCACTATTTAATTTATCCTTACACTTGAATTGGTGTGTGTAGATGCCAACTCTACAACCTAAAGTGTATCATTTTAGGCAAATGTAATGGGTCACAGTTGAATTGTCCACTGACACAAGCCTTTTGGTTGTGGCTTAACAAGTAAACTAAGAAGGGCATGGGATTATTCTACTAAGAAGTATAAATTAGGCCTGTTAAGACACAGTTATCTTTAGTTCCATACACAGCATGCCCCTTTCAGTTACTTCATAAGTGTACGTTTCTCAAACGAGAGCAATATCTTAGCGATAGACCAACCTCACAGTTTTGCTGTTGTTAAACTGACGAACTGAAAAGAAAAATGATGAAGGTGAAAGAGCAGTTTTGTCATGACATGTTGTATTCAGCAAGTTGGGGTGCATACTTAAGAATCTTTTGCATATTATTAAATCCTTGACTGGTTGTTTAGGCCCCTCCTGAAAGTCACAGTAAGCAACACTCCACAGACCTTTTCTTTCTTGGTCAGTGCAAAGCCTCAGATATAATTGATGTTTGTGTAAGTGAAATCCAATTTTCTGATACGCCTTCAAAGCCTTTGACAAATCAACTTTTGGTACTTTTGGCATATGTCAAATATAAAGATGATTTTAACTTATAGGATACTAAAAGAAAATAAAAAAAATTTATACATACATCACAACATCCAGCAATGATAACTTTGCTGTTATGATGATACAGCTTTTTGCCTTTTGAAAACGACCAGTGTTGGAATGTAACCAAGTACATTTACCCAAGTATACACTTCAAAAAGGGGAAACACATCAAAGTGTATTTACAAGTCTTGGGGGTTTTACTGTAATGTATGAAACACGTTGTATAAAGCCCTTTGTGGCTGCAGAGGGAGCTGTGTCATGTCTGGTAAATGGACTTAAGTGATGTCACTTCAGCGTCAGATGCAGCAGAAGACTCCATGATTGAAACATAAAACAATCCGGGGTGTGGAGTTATAAATAAAGGATCTAACTTCTGTAGCCGTGCTCCTCATCTCTGCTTGAGGCTACAGCAGCCGCTACTATTACACTCACGAATCTCTGACCCAACTGTCATCGGTCGAGTTATATTGTGGGAAATGTAGGCGCCAGCTTTTAAAAAGGAAGAAAAAGGTGTAAAAAAGGTGATATTACTGCTTCTGCCACATCATATATATATGTATATATACATAGTCTGACATTATTGTAGGACTGCAATGCTAATCGGTGGAGTTCTCTTTTAAGTTGAGTATTTACATGTTTTGCCACTTTATACTTCTACTCCACTTTATTTCAGATATATACTGTACTTTTTACTCCACTATGTTTTGTAGCTGTAGTATAAAAAAAACACAGTATGTTAAAAAGGTCTTTTGACCAAAAATGATTCTTCTATGGCATCACCATTTAGTTCCAGTTAGCACCTTTATTCACGATTATTTTGCAGATTCAGATTTTACATAGAGACCTTAAGATCAGAAGATAAAATGCTTTTAAATGTTGTGCAATAATATCAATAATAATAATCCATAATTATATAACCGTATTAAAGTGGGAACTAGCATATAAATTACTTTTACTTTTGATATGCCTACTTACTTTACATTTTGCTGATGGTGCTTTTACTTAAGGAATAATTTGAAGGCAGAACCTCAAGGCTAGTTGTAATGGAGTGTATTTCATAACTCATGTAAAGTATGTGAGTGCTAGAAGTCCTGCAAGAACATTCAATATTGGTTGTGGTGATTTAAGGCATGGACCTACATACTGCAGAGAGAAGAGACTATTAATAAGTCCCAGAGACGCACTACTGATGCTGTAGCTGCACACCTCATGTGACCAAACTTACCCCGTCTGGTCAGCGCTGCCTCTTGGGTGAGATGAACTTGTTCAACAGCCTGTCTCCGCAGTGCAGAGGGATGGATGGCTGGAAGAGGGGATGGAGCAAACACCTGCTCACACGCAACTTCAAGCTGTCACATACAGTTAGGCTCAGCCGACTGAGCGCGTCTCTCCTCCGTTCAATGCAAACGTGCGGCGGCCGCCCTCCAAAGCAACAAAGGCCTGGGCCTCTCCAGTTTGTCTGGAGAGTTTCAGTGAGCTTATGCACATCTCCCTGACCCTCCGCACACACACACACACACACACACACACACACACACACACACACACACACACACACACACACACACACACACACACACACAGAGGCGACAAGTGGAGCTTCAGGGGCTTGAGCCACGGGCCGGCCACGCGCGAGCTCAAGCGCGTCAACAGAAATTGGATGGGGGAGAGAGGAGGAGCTTTAACGTGGAGGTTAAAACCCAGAGCCCCCGCAGAGTGACCCACACTGAGACTCTGTGGGACGGCTCTTCACCGGGAGACACCAAAGACAGACACTTCTCTGCTGTTTGACAGCAGACAGAGAGACCAAACTGTGAAATAAACATATCATCTGCCAACTTCCCGAGGAGGTCCCGGGACACATCAACACGGGTAAGATGTTTTCAAATATTATTTAAGTAATTTATGTAGCCTGGAAGACTTTATAGGACTCGTTTTTGTTTTGTATTTTCAATCGCATCAGCTATATATTTTCAGTTTTTGACAAACAGTATGTCACAGGAATTTCAACTAAAACACCGCAAGTCAACAGGCAGCGGGTGAATTCAATGAACACGTAGAAAGGCTTATATCTGCTTTAGTCGACATTTAGCAAATAGCAGTTCATGCAGGCAATTTTGAGGCGAGGCATTATTATCTCTGCGTTTGCAAATGTCTGATTTCGATTCAATCTGAGTCGTCTGTCACTGATCTGGGAACGTCGATGTTTCATTTAATCCCATGGTCGTCGCTTCATCCACGGAGAAAATCCTGCGATGCCCCAGATTGAAGTCCTGTAAGTGACTTTATCTCGCTTGGGGCATTATCAGTTCACAAGTTGACCGGGATTACCCCGAGAGAGGGGGGAGAAACTGAAAAAACACACACACAATGTATAGATGCAAAGAGGCATCACTCAAAGGTACAGTAAATAGTTGAAGGCGATGTCTCTTCCCTGCGCGTTCTTGAGTCGATCGATGACTCAGCACCCAAACCTGTGTCGGAGGAGCGCGCGACAAGGGGGAACTGTCCGGTGCTGAAACAGTTTGAGGACCGCTGAGAGTCACGGTTTACAAAATACGTATTATTATTACTATTATAGTTATCATTGGTGGATGAAATATTATACTCACTGGGTCCAGGTTAAATCCTTTACAGGGCCGTATCCAGGACTTTAGAAATACTGAAGTCCCCTGATGCTGATGCATACAAATGTGATTGACACCAAAAAGAAGAATTCTAAACGTTCCTATTATTTGGATTTTTATAGATTTTATTACTCCTCAAACTGTTAACTATATTTTCTGTCATTTGTAATTGCTTACACGAAGGACAGTGTGAGGTGGAGAAATACAAAATCCTTTATTTTGTATTGCTCACAGAGTAATCACATTTAAGCTCTAGTCTTAAAATACTGAAATACCCACAATGTGTACGTTTAAATTGTATGTGTTTGTTGCAACAATTCCCTAATTCCCAGAAAAACAATAATGAGGACTTGACCTCAGTGTTCTCACAGCTGTAGCTCTAGTCCTGATCCTTTGCCTTGTCATAATTCTTTATCACAAACAAGCCACGGAAGAGAAACTAGTCAGTCAACTGATTCATGAACAGCAGCCTGAATACTAACAATCATTCAGCCTGGTGTTAACCTGACTTTGTGGTCGTTTTCCACATCATTTTAGTATCATTACATACTGCCTATAGCAGTCATAGAGTTTGCCGGGTTTTTTTTGTCTGAACAAAGGTGGTCTATTCTTCAGAGGTGCACAAAGTATCACATCCTTTAAGTAAAAGTATGGATGCAATATTTTAATGGATCAATGTTTGGTTGTAGCTCGGTGAGTTGTCAATTTAACATATTTCATGACAACACATATTATATAAACTGGTCATAAAATCTAAAGATACAAAGTAGCTAGTAGGTGAGTAAAAGAAAAATATTTTCCTCTGTTAAATAGTAGAGTAATAAAATAGAAATATGTAAGTAAAGTGCAAATACCTCAAAGTTGTACTCAAGTGCAGTACTTAGTTTTTCTGTGCATTACTTAATTTTGACCATTGCCATTCTTCTGCTGTGGTTGTAAGTGTTCATTGAAAATAAGTATTTGTTTGCACAGCACGTGTGTTTGACAAAGATGTCATCTTGTTTCTAGAGTACCATGATGATTAAACCATATGTGAGACAAGGCGAGGGGGAGGAGGCCGTCAGCCCTCTGCAGTGGATGGATGGAGACATGAGCTCACCTGATGGAGATGCATCAGTCTCATCACACTGCTACGGAACAGGTGGAGAGAACCAACAGGACGGGGAGATGGGGAGTGAGGATGCACAGGAGGACGAGGAGGATGAGGAGGAGGGACAGGAGGATGAAAACGAGTCCAAAAGACGCGGGCCCAAGAAAAAGCGGATGACAAAGGTCCGGCAGGAGCGATTCCGTGCGAGGCGCGTAAAGGCTAATGCAAGGGAGCGTTCGCGTATGCACGGTCTAAATGATGCACTGGAGAGCCTGCGCACCATCATGCCATGTCACTCCAAAACACAGAAACTGTCTAAGATCGAGACGTTACGGCTGGCCCGCAACTACATCTGCGCTCTGTCCGAGGCCCTGGAGGGGGGCCTCTCCACGGAGAGCAGGAGCTTCATGGAGACACTGTGTAAGGGCCTCTCTCAGCCCACCAGCAACCTGGTGGCCGGCTGCTTGCAGCTGGGGCCGGCCTCTGGTGCCGGGGTGAGGTCTGAGGACAGACACAGAGTCCGGGCAGCACCTGCTCCTCTCGGTGGCGTGGTGAGCTACTCCTCTCCAGGACTGCCAAGTCCGCCGTATGGCACTTTTGACTCTGCTCACCTGCTTCACCTGAGGGCCATAAAAGGAGGAGTGTACGAGAATCACTCGCCTAATGAGTATAATGCCGGAGGAGTGGGGACCCCTCCGTACGACGGCCCCCCTACACCACCTCTGAGCATCAGCAGTAACCTGATGCCCAAACAGGAGCCTTCACCCCACTACCCGCCTTCTCACCACTACTCCCCCTCCCCTGTGGACCAGGGCCTGTATCAGACTCAGACCGGCTATAACGGACACTTGGAGGGGCCCTATGACTCCTACCATCCACAGCACATGCCCCCCCGACAGATAACCTCCGTCTACAGAGACTGAGACGGATCAGGAGAGTCGACTCTGTTTCAGCCATCAATTCAACCTGACTGCTCGTCTTCACTCTTCCTTCATGAACACTGACTGAAGGATCGGCCTCTCCCAGTAGACAGTCTGCTAGTATGAACTGTAAAGTAAAAATGATGTGTTTGCATGTGTGCACATAGACTAGCACTGCTGAACAATGTTAAGAACATTAAAAGAAATACTTGACTAAAACCAACACATTTTCTTAAGACACTGATTACCAAATATTTTTCGGGTCCGAACAGGAAATGTTGCTTTGGCCATTTGGACCAGATGTCCTGTTACTGTGATACAAGCACTTCTAATTTAGCTTTGGTAACATCAGATATTCTACATAAATTAAAGGTATTTTTTATTTATTTAATTTAATACAGTATATATGGACTTTGTTATGATGTGCAGGTTTGTGTCTGGTTTTCCTTTTGTACATATTTGTGGCCAAGGCCTCTCTTTGTTTGCTACTTAGACTGATAGTTTATCTCTTATATTACTTTTGTGTCTTTTTCTTTGTTTATTACAGTATTTCATGTTTTTATACAAACATATTCAGAGGTAGATTTGCTTACGCTGTGTGGCTGATCTTTGGAAGCTGTTGTCTACAGAAGGAAGATGCTTTGATTAAACAAAGATCATGTTGGAGAAGCAAAAATGAAATTCTCAGGTTAAAATTATGAAAATTAATGTCTAATTTTCACCAAATTTGCGTTAGATAAAATGTAATTTTCTTTGTCTTTTTCATTTCTGATGTCTTTTGGAAAATTTGATGTTATTAAAAGATTTTAAAAGTCAATCAGTCCATGGATGTTGTGTTTACTTTCTGTCAGACAGACAGACAGACAGACAGATAGATAGATAGATAGATAGATAGATATGTATATATATATATATATCTATATATATATAGATATATATATAGATAGATAGATAGATATGTATATATATATATTTATAGATAGATAGATAGATAGATAGATTATTTTTGTCTCATATAACAAAATCAATTCAGCATCACCAGAGCGAGCGACTTTGTTTCTCATTTTTCTCCCCTGATTTCTGTGGTTTAGCTTCACTAATCCTTTGGCCGTCTTTTAATGAAAGGGCGGATGTGCGAGGCAGGATTGTAAGATAAAGATTTATGATTAACGTGGCTGCCTGGCCATGCAGGCGTTCTTCTTCACTGACACAGGGATGGCATAATCCTGTCCTGACATCCACTCAGACCACAACTTAACACTCACATATGAAATAAACACATGTCTGTACATTTATACCGTTGACCTTTCATATATACTGTACACATACATTCAGGATCCTAAATATGTGTAATACTGTATCTAGACAAATATCCATTTGGTTGGAGATACCCGACTTTCCTTTTTTATGGAACGTGAATCTGATGATTGAAAAGTAATAGAAAAACATTAAGTGATATCAGGTTGAAAAGATAAAATTATAGAGCAACTGACTGAGTAGAAAAATATCGGTAACTGTCAAAGTGGAGACAACAATGAAAAAAAGAACAAAGATCTGATCCAAGAGCAGCCACTTCTGTTGATTCATGGTCCAGGCTGGTCAGTGTGAGGACCACCCACTGAGAGGTCAGTTAGAGGGGGTCACAAGGTCACACTGGGTCATGGCTCACTTGTGGGAATGGTCTGAAAGTGTCATGGTCGCCAGTTGAATCATCTTTTTGCTGGTCAACTCATCTTCTGGTTTACTTCTGAACACTGTTCACCACAGCTTTCCGTTTAGAACTGTGAGTGTTTGGTAAGTATGATGTTAGAGGTTATATTATGGATGAAATGTTCATAATCCTGATAAACATGCTGACGAACATCCCACGCTTGACCTGCGCTGGGAGAAATATATCACTTTGTTTTCACAAGGATTAGTATAAGCCTGTGTGTGTTCGTCGTGCATTTGCACTACTAACCAGGGGAACCAGGGAGTAACTTTGTAGGAGCGGGATGAACAACAGAAACAGGCCATCTCTCTGCTCTTTAAAGGCCGACTAGCCTCAGACATGACATCTGACCCTGGATATTTGGGATATTCCTTATTTATCCACATGATAGATGATAGACCGTTGATGGACCAATGTTTTAGGGGAAAAAAAGATTTGCCATTTCAAAAGGCCACTTTTTCACCCAAAACAAACAAAGGGCTGGATTCACCCTTTTTGACCCTTGACCCCTCTGACTGTGACTCAAGATGGTCTATTTGAGCCCATGATGGCAGCAGAGATGTTTCATGTGCTACTACTATCTCACTTCTGTAAAAGCCATTTTTAATCTCAGCGAGGCACATTCCTGGTTAGAGGAAAAAATATGTATATCTTATTTTACTGGTCGATCATTTTCAAATAATTTACTAAAGAAATTCGAATTAGTTTCCTGGTGTTTTGGTGATAATCATACAGTAGGAAAAATAAAGATAGTTTTCATTGCAAGTGTAACTAAGTCTGTTAGTCAGTGCACAGGTCATCTGACACAAATGTTAAATTTGTCTACAGCGATACATGCAATTCAAGATGTGTGGAGAATACAGTTTCCAATAATAAATGTATAGTTACTTGGGTTTATATGAGAACTGCTTTCAAGGAAATTTATATTTTCCAGATAAAAGTTTTCCTATTCCTATAAAGTGAATTTTGGAAATAATGAACCCAGAAAACAAAGCATTACAGAGTTTATTTCTTTCATATTGCAGCTTCTTACTACCTGATTATTATCTGTAAGTCAACTACATAATATAATGTATATCCAGTGTATGTGTTGGATTTAGTATGTATTTTTATCCATGTGCAGCATGCGTCTGTGAAATACACAGAAAACATTGTGCGTGCATGGCTGCCTTATTTGGGATAAAACAGTATTAAGCAGCTGATCGGAGCTCAGTGTCTGAATGGTTGCATTAACTCACTAATCCTGAAGGGAGAGGGGCAGTCGGGGCAGCAGCTCATCATCTCCTCTGCAGCACAACAGTATGCGGCTATTGCGCACTTAGTCCACAACAAAGCATCCGATGGAGCTAAAGACTCACTCAGGGATCAATAAAAGTATCTTAATTCAAATTACATTCAGGAAAAAGTAGTATCCTGGCCTGTTTATACCCATGAGGAGAGCTTTGGCTATCGCAGATGCATTTGTTAGTAACCAGTCTATAAATGAGGAGAGTAGAATAACACTGCCACCAAGTGGTAAAAGCTTTTATTGAAATAAAATCATCCGTTGGCTGAGAGGTGAGCATTTGGGCACTAGGTGTCCCTATCAGACAACCTGCTGTAACTGTGAAGTCTCACTGAGGCCTTCTGGAAGTACTGGAGTGGAAAAAGAGAGACACGATCTTTCACTACTTGGCTTTGCTGAACTTGATGAGTGATTGAAATTCAGTTCTCAGTTAAAAAAAACATCTGCAGGAAGAACCTCATCCTTTTCAGTGTCCAAACTAAACATTTGACATTTAATTTGCACAAGGTAGAAACGGAATAAAACAGAAAACATTCGATGAAATTTCATCTGCTAAACACAGCGTGCCGGCAGAGTGAGTGAGGAGTGGGAATAAAATTAACCTATTTACATGTAAACTGGTTGATGGAGTGTGTTTGGATCAGAATAATCAGGCTAATGAAGGAACCTGGGGACTCGGTTCAATCAGAAATCTGCATGCTGTCCTCTCTATCCAGCTAGCGATCATATAAAACTCTGTTATTATTTACCGTGAAAGGACATGAAAAGGGATTAATCAAGGAAATCTGACTGATTAAATCTTCAAAGGCGGCACTGAAGAGCAAGGGCTAATAGGGAGGAGGGACGTGGTCGGTGCTTTTATCGTTGAGGTGGAAAACAACCAAGAACAAAAGCAGACAGTGTTCTCAGGACTGCTGGCAAAGTGGGCTGAAAAGGAGCCAAAAGCAATGTTGGAATACAACACAACTGGCTCTATTTAAATAAAACCTTTATTTGGTTCAAATCTTCTTGTTTGATCTATTTCATTTGTATTTTTTTGTGATAATGCCTTTGTAGAGAGTGATTCTGATGTAAGTGGGTTTTTCTGCAAAATCGAGAATCAACCACAAAATTGTGTTAGTTGCATCAAAAAAGAAAGTGTTGAATCCCCACAATAGTAAAAACACATCTGTACAGTCAAAAGGCTGAATCAATCAATTAAAAAATATGTCATATCACAAACATCTCAGACATTAATTGACAAGTCAATGTACCTATAAGAAAAACTAAATATCTCAATATTAATTTTCCATTTTATGAAAAGATCAAGTACTATAGTATATATTTAGTATATATTTGAGGTAGTTATACTTTGCTTCTCCTTTATAGTTCAACTCAACAGATTTCGAATATAAGACTTTTACTTGACTTTACGTTCACATATTACTTTTTTTACCAAAAGGATTTGAATACTTCTTATACAGACACAAAAGGAGTGATGTTTATCAACAAGAAAAAGAAATGCAATTACAGGAGGGAGATCATACAACAAGTAGCCAAAAATCTGAGATCCATCCCTATTATTCCAAAAACGTGTACAATAACCAAAAATACATTTATATAATAATGTCAGTAAAATATAGCTTTTTCTTGATTGATCTGTATCTCTTAAAGAACAATTCTGGATTCATATTCTTAAAGATATGACGTGTAATGTTGAACCAGTTAATGATCTTCTAAAGTAAGTGTGCCTTCTTTAACCTCCTTCTGAGAATAGACATCCTGTCCACCTTAATGTATAAAGTCTCCTGTTACTTATGTATTATTAATTATCGGAGACAAATGCCAACCTGGACAAAAAAGTATGTGAACAGAGAGTCGTAAAAATGCAACTGCATTGTTGTGGCCTATAGTTTAATTAGCTGGTTGTAGGAGTCGTTATGTCTCCCAAACAGCGCCACATGTTGAGAGGAATGGAGACCACGTAAACATTGATGAGCCATTTATAGATCAGAGGAAGAGGAAACCAATGTCCTGCATTTCTCTGCCGGATGTAATGGTGAGTGTTCTTGTAAAAATTTTATTGCAGAGAGAGAGAGAGAGAGAGAGAGAGAGAGAGAGAGAATGGTTTAGAGAAGAGCGATCCTGAGGGGACGAATCGTGTGCCTGTGTGCGTGTGTGTGTGTGTGTGTGCTGTGTGCCTGTGTGCCTGTGTGTGTGTGCGTGTGTGTGTGCCTGTGTGCGTGTGTGTGTGTGTGCGTGCGGCGTGTGTGTGTGTGTATGTGTGCGTGTGTGTGTGTGCGGCGGTGTGTGCGCCTGTGTGCTGTGTGTGCGGCGCAGGCGCGCGCATGCGGTGTGTGTGCGCGGCGTGTGTGCCTGTGTGCGTGTGTGTGTGCGTGCATGCGGCGTGTGTGTGTGTATGTGTGCGTGTGTGTGTGCGCGGCGGTAAGGCGCCGTGCGTGTGTGCGTATGCGTGCATGGGCGGTGTGTGTGTGCGTGCGCAGTGTGTGCCTGTGTGCGCAGTGTGTGTGCGCGTGCGCAGGCATGCAGGGCGTGTGTGTGTGCGTGTGTGTGTGTGGTGTATGGGGTGTGTGTGTGTGTGTGTGTGTGTGTGTGTGTGTGTGTGTGTGTGTGTGTGTGTGTGTGTGTGTGTGTGTGTGTGTGTGTGTAACTGTATCCCCTGGTGAAATGTGCTTACTGCTCCAGTTTGCTGTCCTTCCCCACTGTCCTTTAACCTAACCCCTGGGTGGCATGTTGCCAGAGGGTGTTTGTGTGTGTGTGTGTGTGTGTGTGTGTGTGTGTGTGTGTGTGTGTGTATGTCCATAATATGCAAATTAAATAAAAGTGAAGATGTATGCCTCAAATTAGACGAGGTTATGAGTTTACATGGGCATCTCTCTCTCAGAAGTGTCACTGCGGGATCCTGCCAAGCTATTATTGCTTTTACGGCTAGCATTACACACTCTCTTTAAACAATGTTTTTCTTTTTAACAGTCTATCTCATTTACACAAGAGTACTTCACATATCCCACTGAAAGCCATTAAGATGTTCATATAGCTTTGATGGCCTGTACTTAACCCCACATTTCTCCACCATATTCTGGAAGGTAAGTTGTAAATTGCAGGAGGCAGAGTAGAGCTGACTTCTTCTTCACAGGACTTTTAGCATATCAGAATTAGGCTGACATTTACTCGACATTGCGCCATGCGTCAGTCTCACCTCAAGCTCCGGCTCCTGGTCCTCCACCTAATACTCTCCTGCCTCCCTGAAACAACCCTTGCAAGCACATTTATGACATCCAATCTGAATTCACACTTACTGGCATCGACATGCTCGCACACAGGAACCCAACGGTATCATGTTTGTGAATTTCGTGTGACTGTGTTCATCTCACAGCCATCCACATTTTCATTTCGTCACCCAAACTATTCCGGCACTTCACTAATTGAACTGCGTGACGGGTGACTAGGAGGCTGAGCATGTTTCGGATCGACGTTTTAAAGAAGGCCACCTACAGTAAGAAAGTTACCTCCTGATGTTTGATGCTTTTCTCTGTGCGACTGTAGAAGAGGAACTGCATCTGGAGGCTGTTAAAACAGTCGGGGATATACTTTCATTCACACTTTGCTCAAATTACTGTAACCAGATTAAAGCACTTCATTAACGAGTTTCCTAAATTAACCTCAGAGTAAAAATCAGTTTGATCACCTGGTTAACGTCTGGTAGCCACGAGGACGTGTGTTATTAGCAGCAATAATAAAGGAAAATGTCAAATGAAAGGAGTTCATGAGAGTCTTAATAATTTCCTTCATCTTGGTGTATATGCTACTTAAAGATGCACTTACCAATATTTTTATATTAACCACAGATCAAATGACTGTGTGAGGAAAGAGGTGTCACTCTAAGTGAGATAATTATCACCCGACTCTGCAAAGCATTTTAGTGTCTTTCAGCTCAATGTTTTGATTTCACAGCCTAAAACTTTATTGTTTTGATTGACTCTTGCCCCTCTCATTGGCGTCGTTTTCATCCTCGGCAGACTGCTGTTTTTAGTGAAAACGCTATAATAAACCAACCGTTCACTACCTGCCCAGGAACCACACAGCGGAAATTCAAAGTTGGCGACTAACTGGTGAACCAAGTGGAGCATTGAGCAGCTGAAGAGCCAGATCTTTCCCCCAAGAGAAGATTGAGACAAAAACAGAGCTAATAGAGAGTGAATATTGGACTTCAAGGTTGCTCAGACGTGTAAATGTTTGCTTACACGCTTGCCACAACAACTTATATGGCGATAATACAGTAAGTCAGTGTGCTTACAGCTTATTGCAATGCCCCCAAGTCGACAAAAAAAAGATTCAGGTTGAAGAAATTGATATATATGCTGTTGTAAATCTTTTTCTAGATAATCAATTAAGAAACAGCATAGATATAAAATAAGCAGACATGAATTTCTGTTTGCTGCTTAAATCAAGCAATTGTATTACCATAAATAAAGAGGGTTAGCTACCACAGTATAGTATAACAACATCTACAAGTTGACACATTTCTATTGTCTCAGTGTATATAATATCATCATAATACCCTCTTGATAAAGGTTGGTGGACTGTAAGAACACCTGGGATAATGTTTGGCACAAGTCAGGACTTTACCTTCTTTGTCCCTCACACAGTATGATATGTTATATATTCTAAATATATATAAGAATGTTGTCAATGTTGTACAAACTACTGTCTAATGTGCCTTTGCATTGTTGAATAAGAAAATGTTGAAAAGAACATCTTAACAACTGAAGTTCTTTTACTTGTACATTATTTGTAACATAAAGCTATTTTGCTGTCAGCCAAAATATATGAATCAACCCCAAAGTTTTGTACAAATGCACCACTTTTTATTCACTTGGCTTTGTGACCTTTCTGACACATTTGCAGAATCAAAACACCAAAAGGAAGACCAGGAAAACTATTTGCATGCAATTGCAGTTGTAGGACTATTTCTCTCATCTGGCTATCAACTCACAAATGTGCATGATATCAAAAAGTTGCGTGTGACTTCCCTCCCCTCTCCCTCTCCCTCCCCCTCAGACATACAGCAGCATATGTTTTGATAGTGTGACTAAGGCACACTTTTTTTCTCTAGTTTATTTGAGCCATTTAACATATCTGAGAAAGAAACCTGTTGAGCAGAGTCATTTGTGTGAGAACCCATTTCCAAATCAAACAAAAAAAGAAACAACATATCTGCCCGAGAGCCATTTGTTTCATCCGCCAATCATATTTCCCTTTGCTTCACCGTGTCAACATTTCCTTCCTCTCCTTCATGTCTTTCAAGTTTCAACAGCTTGCCACCTTCCTGCTCCTCAACAACGCACACACACTCCAATCCTTGATTCGTCTGATCTGCCACCCGTCGCTGGGTACCCCTCCTCTCTGTCCTGCCCCTCCTTTTCCTTACACCCTCTCTCGCTCTGCCTGTATCTCCCTCCTGCCACAGTTGTCCTCACATATTAGGTTCCACCGTCCTAAGAGGCAGAATTAGCCTCTGGAATTTCGTGCACTTGTTTCCTTCGCTCCCTGGAAAGAGAATACGGCAGGAAGAAGAAAAGAAAATACACATAGAGAAAATACAGAGAAACAACAGAATAGATTAAAATAAATCTGAAAAGAGAAAGAGACTGAGAGGAAGATGAAGAAGCTGAACATCAAGCCGCCACGTGTTTGATGCAGCTACACTGAGGGCATGTGGCTGCCAGTGTCGAGCATTTCCCTCTCCGCTCTCCAGCTGACTGGTGCAAGGTCTGCGCTCATGTCGCTCAGTACTACTTTATTTATCTCTTCACAGTAATGTGAGCGTACTTTTACTAATTCCACCCACAGAGGACCTCTGTCTATATTACTTTATGCTGGCTGATTCACTGACGTTTGGACTCTCTACCAGACTTTGGAGCTCGTGAAGAACAGAGGCGACCAATGTGGGGCTCAGGTAAGATTATCACCGACTACTGAGCGATGCAAAACCACCCACAACTCTGAGCATTCCTCCTTTGATCACCTTAAAATGAACCAAGAGGAGGATAAGCCAGGATCCCCTCATTATTGCAATATTCTGAGCAGAAACAAAGAGTGAGTGACAGTCTTCCACGAAGCTTTGAAGGTTTCTCTCTTTGATGAAAGTTAGGGCAGTCTCTAACAAACGTCAGCACTCAGTGTCAGACAAGAGTTTGCACTTAGACCTGGTCTGACCCCTGACCTTTCACATACATCATTGGTATGATGCAGGGAAGGAATGATGGAAGAAGGGAGGGAGAAGAGAGAAAGCGTTTAGGCTTAAATAAAGAGGGCACTGTCTGTGCACTTTCTGACATTCCTGGCCAAATTGTTCTTTCTTCAGCATCACAGCAGGATGGAAGAGTTTGGCAGAAGCAGGAGAAATAATGAGCAATGTGTGGTGAAGTGCAAGACGTTTCTGTATTATAGGCTTGGGATTTAAATGTGCTGGAAACATATTCCATGCAATACAAGGAAGGAATGTCACCCAAGGAAGACCTGTAGTTGGTTGAAACGTGGGTGATAACATTACAGGGAGTTGTGATCCCACTCCTTCGTTTGCCAGATTCAAACAATTATCCAGTGTCAGCTTAACAGAAAGGATTGTAACACCTGTCTCTGATGTAGTTAAAAGCTCCAGAAATAAATAGTAAGACGATCCTTAAGTTTTTTCCAATGTCAAGAATAAACTTCCACGTGCAAATTTCAAAAGTAAAACTGCAGTTCTGAATCAAGTTCAATTGTTTTCTGACATGTATTTTCTGCTTTGTGTATAATCTGTATAGCAAACTAAAATATTTGTATATGGAGGGACAATTACCAGTAAGAAAAGTGCATATTCTTAGTTGACTCGAAGCTTAGCTCACACAGTTTTTATTCAGTCAAAGTTTATTTTTCCATGACAAATTGACAACAATGGATATTTACAAATGTTTGAAAACATACAATTTGTTATCTTCACCATGAGAGCCATGCAATCGGTCACATGTGCGTCTGTGTGTGGGTGTGCCCCTCTGTGTCCGTCCACAGCCAATCTCTGCTGCAGCAAACTGCATCACATTTTGGGTTGCCAGTTATGGCTGAATGCTCAAGGACCTCTTCTGATTGCAATGACTCATGCTTTCTCCCATTTATCTGCACGTTTGGCTAACAGCTAACAGAACTACCAGTAAACACACTACTGTACCTCTTTGCAAATCAGCAGCTGTTAAGCGGGCAGATTTAACTGATTTAACCACAGTTTTCTGCTTTTAAAGTAAGTGTGTTTAGACCTGAGCCTAAGTCCAGACACTCTGACCACAAAGCACAAACAGCAGAACTAGTAAAATTAGTAAAAAAGTCACAACATTAAATATTGTTATCCATTTGTAAAGAAGTACTTCACATAATTTGATTGTGCAGTGCAATACTAAATCATACTTGTCATGCAGGAGAGGAAATGGCAGTAAGTTATTTGTTAAAAAGTTGCTTTCATCTCCTCACCTGTTTGGCCACTTTAACCTGCATGTTGCTGATTTAACACAATGCTTTAGGCCCGGTGTTACACATGAAATGAAGACTTCACTAAATGTTGGCAGGACTCATCAGGACTCACTGCTAACGATAAAGGCTAAAATTAGAGTTCAACAAGCCTGTCGACATATTTATGGCCTCCTGGGGCAGAATGACAGAATGATAGGATGGTTGAGTCACATGCACATAATCACACGCACACACATACATACACACACACACACACAGGGCTACTGACTGTACAGTACCGTGCACTACTTACAACCTTCATACTTGAATCATTAAATCTTTACTTTTTTATGCAAAAGCAACGTTTATTTTTGAGTGACAAGAGGAACATAATCCACCTCTATTGTATACTCTGCGAAACATGGTTGTACTGTTCACCAGAGAGCACGCTGCAGCATTAGCATACATTAAATTACTGTCCAAAATAGTCCTGCAAGGCAGAAACGAGTCCATATTTCAAAAACACAGATTCTCTTTGAAAATGTTTATTATAATGTCTATTTCCAGTACAAGTTTTAAGATGAATCAGAACTTTATTATTAAACCACATTATGCTTTGCTTTGAAATATCGCAATGGGTGTTAAACAATGGTACAATAAGAGCTCAGTTCAAAACCCTGACAAAACAGCTATACATGTTGAAATCAGTTGGGCTTTTTTTTAATTATCTAATGAACAAGCCACAATGTAGCCAATAAGGCATAACATACATCACTAAAGAGACACACATGCAGAACGGTGTGTCACCCGAGTCCAGTGGTCCGATTACAGTTTCCCATGGTGACATCCATTAAAGTCATGCTGGGGCTGCCCCTTCACCCTCAGACAGCCACATTAGCACCTGTCCCATTGGCCACAACAATACACATACCTGCATTATTCAGCCCGACTCAACTAATGAGGGAACCCTATCCCTCTCTCACACACACACACACACACCCTATCCTCGGTTCACACAAGATTAAACACACACACAGGCTGGCACACAGCATTATCTGATTCACTGTATGTATTTATTTACTATAAATTATGTAGAAGTAGATCACTTCATGTTGCTGAAAGCTGGAGGTCATGCTGCCTGGTCTTGTGGGAAATATTTTGATCAGCTTTGAATACATTGAGCAAAGTACTGAGTATAAACTAAGTAAGCTCAGTTTTTGATCTCATTCAGCACTCTGCCTGTCAAACAGCTGTCTGCATGCTCCTTCATCCTCCTGCTCCATCACATCTTCCTGATTTCCTCTCTTTACATTTTCATCCTCAGTCAGACTGTGTTAACCTCAATCTCTCCTCCCCTTCCTCCAACGCTTCATCGAATCTCTCGAGCTGTCAGTCTCCATCGCTCTTCTGTGTCTGCTTTTTCCCCATTCAAACAGTGGAAAGGCAACTACAGTGTGAACTCAAAATGTAACACCCGACCCTCAAACAAACAGGTAGAAAGGGAGACCAGAGCAGATATCCAGCCTCTTATGGGGGGGATTGTGAGGGCAGACGTATTTCAGATGCCGTCGGTGTGAGGCATGAGGAAGAGTGAGACGAGGAGAGACATGAGAGGAGAAAAAAAACATCAATAGTAAACAGCAGAAAAAGGGTGAGAGAGAGAGAGGGAGAGCAGAATCGACAGCAGCATTATCACTCTGCCTCCTCATTCAAACACCCCAAGAAAATGCTCCGCACCGACTGCTCTCATTGGCCAAGCCTTCGGCCAATCGCAGCTCAGGAATGCAAGGTGCCTTTAGGTTATACCCAACCCCAAAATATGAGAGAGAGAGAGAGAGAGAGAGAGAGAGAGAGAGAGAGAGGCTGTGGTGCAGAGGTTCATTCAGGGAGGCAGGGCTCCATCTCAGCGGTATTCTCTGGTGTTCTTCCTGCTGGAGTGAATATATAACAGTGAATATATTACAGGCTTCCTTGCAGTAAATTGAGCGCATGTTGTGTTGCAGTCGGGGCTGCTGCCGTGCTCCTCCTCTGGCAACAGCTGGCTGAGCAAGAGACGCGTGTCGAGATCTGAAGGAGAAGCATCTCATGTGGACGAGGGGAACGGAAGAGACAGAGCGTAGGGATGCAAAGTGAAGGTTGTGATGTCGGGATGTCTTTTTTTGTCTCACTCTGAGTTTTGAGAGCCAGAGAAGTGGATGCTTCAGGTTTGAGTCACATGCACAGCTGATCGAGGGAGAGAAGACTCAAGCAAGAAAATAACGTGTGAAAGAGAAGTTGACGGTGGACATCTACAGGATGATCTTGGGTAAGACTAAATCAGCAATCTTTTCTCTCTTTGCTCCTATTGATCCGATTGATTTGTTTTTTTTCCTGTTACGTCCCTCTTCTGCCAAGGGGATCACTCATCTCTGGCACAAACTTTTGGCTGCATGCGCTGCTGTCGCCAACTTAGATGCGTCTTAGATGATGCGTTTATTTCATCATCGTCATGATTCAGAAAAAAAGACCAGTGAATGATGAAAGGGTTGCCCTCCTGTTGCCCTCATAAAATGTCATTCTTATTAATTGGTGTGTTCATGAATCCCGCAGTCATCACTTTTATAATATATGCATATGCACATGACTGTCTCTAGAGTTCATGTCCTATTTGCACATACACAGAATAGCAGTAAAAGAAATACAAAATAGAAAGAAAAGTTCAAAAGGCCATATGCTTGTACAGTGGACTTTCCTTAAAAAATCTTTTATAGCTTCAAAAACACTGAAACAAACCTTTTAGTTAAAATGTAACAAAATAAATAATGCAACAATTTTAACTTTGACTTGACCTCAGAGTACTCAAAGACTATAATTTATACAGATACAGTAATATCTAAATGAGGTTTACCTATTTGAATTTTAAAGCATTTTAGTTTAAGCATGTTGATGTTTACCCCTACACAATATTACAGAAGTAGCTGCTCTATGTGTTTAGACTTATTAAATGCAATACACAAGGGGGCATGATTGCAGAATGAACCTAATAATAAGCACATCCTGTACTGGATTTTTATTTAAAGACTAAAATGTAGATTTTTGAGATTAATTATTTTTTTATCAACATGACGCAGTAAACTGTAGACTTTCACATTTTCAGTTTGAACATCTTGTCAGTTTATAAATATTAATGCTTGCTTCTGGTCTTAAATTTGATTACCTACAATGACCTTGTTCAATGTATGTCTGTGCTAACTAAATATTTGACGACTTTATTTTTGTTTGCTTGTTCTTGCCCCCGCTTGAGTCTTCCTGTGATCTGAGTGTGAGTTTGAGCTTGTGGTAATCCTTCCCCAGAGCTGAAGCTTTAACTCTGTATGCATTAGACATTAACACACAAGATCACAACAACATGGGACGATAGGGTTTTATACACTGTATTAGTTTCCTTCTGCTGAGATAGAGATGTAAGTCCAGAGACCAAAATAGTGTCTATGAAAGGCGAAGACGGGGAGAGTGTTGCCAGGAAAAGATGGAGGAACAAACACGGAGAAAAGTCTACTCTCCGTCTATCCATCACCAGAGACATCTCTCCGTCCACCGGCATCTAAATACTGTATTTCTTTAATGAAAGGCCAAATTCAAACACGTCGACACAATCAGCAGTGGAGTATGAAATAAATGTGCTAAAGCAGGCTCAGCTCCCTCAGTGCAGAACAGTGTGGAACACAGTCCAGTAACTTAGTGATTTCTATGATGAATATTTCAGACCGAGAGGTTTGAGGTCTTTATTTATTTAAAAATGGGCCAAAGCTTCTTCTAGTCTGACGCAAAGACCTCACTCAGCACTATGAAAAAACATCCGTGACTTGCATCAATGTTCACTCAACCAGTAGGAAGCAATCCATACACACAAAATCTCCCCACTCATCAATGTCCCCCAAAAGAATCACAGGTGCATGTTGTCTCTGATAAACAACATGACCTTTGAATCGAGGCAATTCAGCGAGGGATGTAAAGTATTGACATTTAAAACGAAGAAATGCGCCTGTCACTCTCTATGTTTGACAAACTGACACATATTTCATACGTCTGTGGAGCCGGAAACTAATGCAAGGGACAATCAGCAAGAAGGGAAGGTCAAATAACTCTAAAGCTTTATAGTTATAGTATGTATACCATATACAGTCTCTCCTCAGAGCATTTGTCATTTATTCATTTATAAAACAACCTGAAAGAGACAATGTGACTATTATCTGTTAAACATAAAGGAAAAAGATGAGACTATTATTAGCAACCCAAAACCTCGTATTGGGTGGATGGACGGGCAAACAAAGCACATTTTCCATTCACTACCGAAAGTCAACATCAACCGTGACCACAATCTTTATCTGACCTTACGCTGGGATCAGGCTACAAGATGTCAGGCTGATATTGGTCCAACCAATAGAGCATCTGGACGAACCTCATGATGTCACAAAAAAAAAATTAGAGTCAAAGATTTGCCTTCTCTCACTTAATTTGGCCATTTCTCTGGAGTGTCCTAAGACCCATAAGAGCACAATGTGCTCCTCTGCACACAACTGTAAATATGGTGTAGAGAAAGATGGATGACATTGATGCTATCAGGAGGATCTGGGAAAGCCTTCGCCACTCCTTTTAAATTACCTACAGTGTGCACGTCCTGCAAGTTGTGAAACACAGCGAGCTGTGATTGGTCAGGACATGAGAAGGCTACAACATTTAGTTTATTGTTACTCTGGGCCAAGTCAGGGCATTGCCAAAGTTATTACAATTCCTCCTGATGGGGACATGAATGGGACAAGCGAATTCAGCCAAACGTTGTGGAGACATTTTCCTCCCAGATTTATTTTTTTATATTTTTGTCATCAGGGTTAATCCTCTACGTGATCTGGATATCTGTACCGTGTTTAATGGCAGTTGAATAGTTGTTGAGATATTTTACTTAAAAGCAAAAATCTTAACTTAATTATCAAGCTGGATAAAAAGTTAGGGGATCACCAAAGTCATTCTCTGAGGACCATGAACATCCAACCAATAGTTGAGATATTTTAATGGTGGACCCTTGAGTTATGTTCCTAGAATGACTAAAAATGATGCGTATTCTGATCCCAGCATTAACCGAGTAGGTTAACAATCACATAGATCGTAACAGTCCAACAGGACTGACTGTAATAGCTTTGAAAGGCAAACTATCTTGTCCTGCTCATATGGGAGTCAGATCACAAAATGTACATATATGTTGTTTTGGAAGGCAATGACAAAGACATATTTGTCATTTAGTTTAGAGGACTTGCTGACCATAATTTTAAAATTAGAAGGCCTTGAAACCTGCTGCACAAAACACTTGTGTAATTTACTGGTTTAAAGGATGCCAAAAATGGCAACAGGGCACAAAGGCTGAGCTTTGTTGTTCTGTAGGTATGCAGACCACAGCTGCATAGGCCACCAGCCTGACTCTTACCCTGCATAACCCAAGACCAAGCTATAGCATAAAACCACACTCTGGTCTTCAGACTCCAATCAGCTCCCAAAATCTAGCCTGTAATTTCAGTTCCTGCAGAAAAAAAGAAATATGCTAAATGTAGATCAGCTGCATAGATTCTCTTTTTGTTCTAATCGGATTTTTCTGTCTATTGAAGATCAAGTGCGAATTGCGTGTCTGATCTCTGTTGTTTAAAATCATAAGGACATGCACCTGGCTTCTGTTCGTCTGATGCCATTGTTTTGTATGTTTGTTCACCCTTTTGCACATGTGCCTTTGTGTGTTTGCTTGTGTACTTTACATGCTCAGGTTTCTGTAGGTCTGTATCTGCAGTGGTGTGTTCTGCCAGCTCCCAGCAGGTGTGTAAATGGTTTGACACACAGAATAATGATGTGGGGCAGGACTGCAGGTCATGTTGACATGGTGGATCTCTTAATGGTTCTTACTTTGCTCTGCATGGTTTAATGCGGTAGCGCTCTCTGTTCGCCTCAAACTGTGCTACATCATGACCGCAGTGTAATGAAAGAGAAAGTTGGCAGGCAGGTTCAGGTTGTTCCAACGCCTCCCGAAAGAGGTGAAGCCTGAAAGAGCTACAGACAGATATTCACAACCATCGTTATGAAACAAAGCGTTCCAGGATCCAGCATGTTAACATTCACGCATTAACATTCATGTTTCATAAACATACTGTTAAAATCAAATCTTTACTGTCTACCATCCTTTCTGTAGCTTAAAGGGAAATTCCTGGTATTTGTAAACCTAGTGTTGACCTTCATATTTTTGTCTATTGTGACTATTAGTTATGATAATATTTTAGTCGATGTGGATTGAGGCTTGGTGAGCTAACCTTCAACAGCTTTCAAAAACTAGAAATACAGAAACACTAGACTTTGAGGGCGTGTTAAGTCAGAATGCAAGGCTAAATTTAGAAGTGGCATGATTACATATAAAGCTCATGGAAAGAAGCGAGTGGGCGTGAACAGATGCAAAGTCTATACGGCACGAGCTGAGGCAAAGATGCATCTGCAGGAGTTGGAAAATGTCCCCGAAATGAAACAACATAACAAGTTATTTGTCCATGCCCTCCAGAACGACACATAGCAGCCTTTTTCTGATCTGATGCCCCTTACTACTTTGTTTAGGTTAGGGGACCTTTGTCGCTGTGGTTACAATAGTAATAAGTAATAGTGGTCTAGTTTTTTTTTTTTTAAAGTCTGATGGTTGGAAAAGGGAAACTAACAACAGCCTCCTGTGTTAAAGTCCAATGTTTTGTTGACCCGTCCATCCATCTTTACCTCCTCCACATGTGGACTTTGTCGCTCTATAACAACGTTACCTGACTTCCTCCTGCTCCTATCATAATTACTACGGTCTCTGGAGGGCTTTGGCACTTAAGCGTAAATTGATGTTGTTTCTCTGCCCTTGCTGAAACAACTGATGCTATCATTCTTCTTGGATGAATAGCATCAAACTGTTTTAACTTGAGCAAAAATAATCCGCATATCCGGAGTCTTTGTGAGAAACAATGTGGATGTGTCTAACATGTATGGTGGTTAACATGTAGCTATGTTAACTATGTTGATTACATTTTATTTGTGTTACATTAATACTAGTCCATATAACTAATGGCTTTTTGATCGTATCCTGTAAGTTACTTGTATTTAGCTTGGTTTATTAATATTACTATCACGGGGTAATGTTGTATATGTTTGAGGTGGAGGGAGGGAGGGAAAGGGAGATGGGGATTTTACTGTTAATGTAATTGCATAGAAATTAACCATTCATGACCAGTCTTCCTAACTTAATGTCTCAGTATCTGTGTATATACTAAAAACAAGACATGACTTGAAGACAACCTACGGGGAGGGCAACAAAATAACCCAAAATTGTTCAAGCGCATGTGACATTTTGCATGTGACAGCCAAAGGTTAACCCTTACACGCAGCGCACCGAATGGATTGCTGTCTCCACTTTGTTACCATGAGATTTATAACACACAAACAGTAGAGTATGTTGTTCAAACTGTGTGGACTATAATTGCTTTCTTCAGCTAACAGATGGCATTTTTTCTGTACATTAACCTGCAGGTTAACATGGCTCTTTACCTCCTCTGGTCACCTTGGACTCACCTCAAAACATGCGGCTCCCTCCCCCTCCTCCATGCTTTCCTTCTCTTTCCACCTCATCTACCCCCTCGTCCAGACCTCTTTTCCTCGCTCAATCGACTTGATCCACTAAGCACCGCTGCCATCATTTCCTTCCAAGCTCCTCTTTGCTCGTCATCTCCATTCCCTTGCCAATCAGGGAGTTTCTACCTCTTTGTAAGGTTTCATAATCCCCACACTATGGAAAGACAGACCGAATTTTCCTGAAAAAATAAGCTGTTAACAGGGAAAAATCCAAACACAGCAATGTACTACCATCATTACATAATGATTTAAATATTAATGAGAGCGGTGCAAAATCTGTGAGGAAAACCTAAGTCTTCATTAATTGCAAATACTGCATGAAATCAGAGCGTGGAGCTAGCTGATCTCAAGAGCAAAGCATAAAAACAGACACACATTTCCAGTAAAAGAGGACTTCTGAGAGAGGTGGCATTTAAGCCTGGCCGCTGGGGCGCAGAGCATCTATCATTAAAACAAAGTGCAGACTGAAATCAACTGTGTTCTCCTACCCCAGAACTCGCCTCTCCTCTTCACTGTGTTCTCTGCTCACTGTCCAGATCTCACACAGACAAACACATTAATCAGCATTGAGCCTATAAGTTACTCCTTTTAGAGCATCGTTCATTCAAACTACAAACGTGTGTGTGTGTGTGTGTGTGTGTGTGTGTGTGTGTGTATTGTCGCCTGTCCCCGGCTTAGGTTGAAATAGCTGCCTTTGACTTGAGGGTAAGCTGAGCTGCAGTAAATTGGATTTCATGCTCAGTCCTTCACAGCAGCAGTATGCGACACTAAGACAGAGCCATCTTCCCTCCTGCAATCACGACAAAGTTAGAACTCTGTTTCTTTAAAGGTTAGACCCTCCAACACAGTTGCATTACATTCAAACCACCAGGGAGAGAGCTGATGTAACAAATCATTTCAAGTGTATATTTTGCAGAGAACTTGTTATAAGGTCACCTGATACCAAAATGTGGCAGCGCAGCACTCCTGCCACAAATCATCAAATAGGAGTCATAAATCATTCGAACAGACGACGATCGTAAACAAACTAATGGTGTCATCTGCTACCAAACCTTGATTAACTCTTTTTTCACATTGCCTTGAGCACAAAACCCAGGGTAAATACAAACAACAACACAGTGGATCCAGTGTTTTTTGGGTTAACAGACCCGCTGCTGGCACAGACTTGTCTCTGCTGCAGTGACAATGACAGGGTTTTGTCAAGGGATGCTGGCTAATCTGCCACATGAAGCTCATTTCAGAGTCTTCTGTGCACAGCAGCCTATTTAGATGCAGATGTGAGGCGGCTGGCATCGTGTGCCAAGCCGCCGGTCTTCCTGGAGTGTGGAACTGGAACTAAAGGTGGCTGCATTTCCTTTTTTTCCTTCCTCTTTTTTTCGGTGAGAGCCTGCAGTGCTTCTGCCTCTCGTCAGACATCATTCTGTTAGACAGCATGTCACCCAGTCTCCTGTCCCATCATGGAGCACAAAGATGGAGGCAGGCAGGGAATACAGAGAGGCTTCAGCGACGTCACTGACATTGACATTACCTCTGTGATCATTAAACCTAAATTGGCTAAATGAATTGCCAATTTGGGAGGCCTTAGTCACAGCATATTGGTGTGTGCATGCCTGTGCGTGCACACATCGGGGTTTGTGAAATCTACTGTGACGATAAGATTCTGTCTCTGGTTGTTTTTTCCCCCCTCTCTGCGTCTCTTCATTTCTGTCCAACTACCTCTCTCTCACAATCTACACAAAAATTCAATAAGCTATTACACAGGCATTGATCTTTTTCTCGCCCCAAACATTTGCATTAGAAAAAAAAGACAGTAAGATGAGGGTCTGGGTGATACAGCGCTGTCTGTTCATTTTAGTGGAGAGAAGGAGCAATAGACGGAGAGGTCTGGATTTATAGAGTTTGGCATCACTTTAACACTTTAACGCTCCTCAGAATGTGTCCAATCAATGTGCACCCTCCCTGCGTGGTCGCTGTTGAAGAGTCGTGGCGTACACTTATCTGATGTCATTGTAAATCACTCAGAGGAGGGTAGGTCAGGGGCTGCTGCTAGACTCCCACCGCATCAAGCTGCTGTGGGATGGTGCAGAAAATGACCCTGAAAACACAGTGTGTCAACGTTAAATACATCATTCTATTGTGAGCGTCTGCACAGCAAATGCAGATTTATAAGTAACAGACATGCTTTGACCTTTAAATTGTTATGTAGCGTAAAATGAGCTGCTGGATTTACCAGAAGCGTGTCAGGAATACGCTTCACTAACCAAAGAGGAAGCACAATGATGATACCTCAGAGCTAATCCATAAAGCTGAAACATGATTGTCCCACTACATGCTTTGTTAACCACATGTTTAATTGCCTCTAAGACATTTTCTACTCTGTTTTTTAATAGTTTTTGATACAATAACTAGATGCAAGGAAGAATGTCACAGGTACCCTTGAATGTTTGGATTGTTAAAGGGCAGGTCTGGTATTATTCAAATACAAAATCTCACAGGAAGACCATTAATGAATTGATGCTACATAGTATCAGTGTAGCTAAACGCCTGATATTTTGTATTCCTCTGTGCCTTAGAGCTCCAATTTGTCCCAAAACACATCAATGAGCCACACGTTTGTACTGAGTGACATGTTCCTTTAATCCCACAAACCAAGTGACATCCTCTGGGGCTGAGAAATGAAGCCAAAGCAGAAATGCCAAAAACTGCAGTTCTTTGAATGGCCACTCGAGGCGGGTCAATCCCCACGGACCCCAATTTAAAAATGACAAACTTCACAGCAGAAATAAACATGTTTAGAGCCTGGTCTCTGTCGCTAATGTCCACATTCATGACGACTGTACGGTTGGTGAATTTATATATAACTCATCTGTTTGAATTATATCAAGGCTCAAAATAAGGCATAATTGAGGCGGGGGCTGTCACAGGTCACGAGCTGCTAGCTGTCTGCTCTGCTGCATCAGCCATGCCCAGCTCATTCCCACTGATGATCCACCTCTTTGCCCATTTTTAGAGTTGAGCTGTGTTGTCACTGCCAAGATGGCTACGGCCAAAGCCACCCACTTTGAGCTTCACAGCAGCTCTTCAGAAACATAATTTGGTGACATCACAGAGACTATGTCCATAGTTTCCATATTGCATGCCATGAATGTGGGCACTGCATTGTATATTTTGAGTCACTCCCACATGTTCTGTAAATACTCAATAGCTCACTGAAAATATTCCCAAACAAAAAAATGATTTGTTCCTGTTTGACTAGCGTATTCTACAGACAGTGGGCAGCAAGTATTTATCTGTGGCATGATTTTAAATATCTACATCTTCAGTAGGAACACATGGCCTCGGGGCTGTGGCCCACTGACAGGATGGGGAAGTCAGGAAGTATTAAAAGATGGACTAACACCTTGTTAGTTTGGGTCTTTTCATGGGATTTGTTGTTTTTAAAAATAGAATATCACCATCCTTATCCTTTAATATTCACAGCTTTAAACACAGGAATAGAAAATACATAAAACTTTCTATGATACTTATTTTTATCTTGCTAGTGCTTACACTCATTCCTCAGTGATATCTGGTGTTGAGTCTTCACTCATGCCTGCATGTTCATATGTTGGTGTGAACTAAGGTGTGTTATTACCGCTGGTTTTTCACTCAGCACAAACCTTGCTGTGGTTGGTTTAGAGAGGTGATAATGGCCGCCATGTGGGCTGCGGGCTTCATGGCATGTCTGAAGGACATTCAAACCATGACCTCCACTTTTAAACGTTATTCCCCTTCTACCTTCTGAACTCCCTACTTCCCATGCAGCATATGCGAAAGCAGCCACACACAAATGACAATAACTAAAGCTGAGCTTTAGCTGCCACAGCCTAGCGAGGACTAAGGCAGTCTGAAGAGGAATGCCAGAAGGAGAGACTTTCCCCTCCATCTATTTCTGATCCTGACAGCACATTCTTTACGTCTCCCCTGCTGTCAGTGAAAGGAGCCTCCTCTGCTGTTACAAAAATAGCCTTTTCTTTCCCTCGTTTTGACAAGTGACCAGTTTTTCTTTTCAAATGTAACAAAATTGTTAAGTAGTCATCACAAAGCATTGGCAGTGAAGGATGACGATTGCATGTAATCTCAAAAGAAAAGATTATACAAATTCTCTGAAGCGCCCTGCTGTTTTTTTTACACTAAATAGAAGAACTACTGGAAGCAGAGTGGAGAGGAGAGAGAAAAACAGAAAGAGGATGAGGAGGAGGAGGAACAAAACAGCAAGAATAACTGGTGCTGGATTGAGGAGAAGCACAGATGTGGGATACGGAGGCAGGCAGACAGAATAAGGGACCATGAAATGGGGATAGAAAACTGTGCTTGGGGAGAAAGAGACAGAGGGAGAAATGGAGGAAAGGCGGATATCTGCAGCACCCCAGCTGCGAGGCTTAAGGAGCTTAGCCCTCCTGCCCATCACATAAGACTCCTCAAGTGCAGGCATTCACCACTGCTGAGCTACTGCTGAGAGAAAAGTGAGCAAGAGAGGTGGAGAGAGGAGAGGTGTGGGTGGGTAGTGGGGCTCAACATGGGGAAATTATGCAGAAGGGGAGGGTTCAGATTGAGAAAAGGGGAGTGTTCGATACATTTTAATGGTGTTTCAGTTCAAATTGGTTTTACAGCAGACACTTGTTCTAATATATTAAACATTTAAAGAAAAAGTTTTACATTTTGGAAAAAAGTCCAGGTCTCTGCCGGGGTGGACTGGCCCTCTGGCATACCAGTCGTCTTTTTTCTGACCGGCCCACGAAACAGGTGAATTGGCCCGATGTATTTTTTCCTTAATTGACACTGAACGCCCAATCATATCTATAAACCCATCCCCCTTTTGGGCTTAGTGCCTTCGTTAAAGTAAATAGCGCATCTGCCAAAAAATGGTTGCGACAAATTGTAAAGGAGGCGCGGAGAAATTACAGGCCATAAAAGGACCTTCAGGAAGAATGGTCTGGGCATCTGAGGCTACAGCCCAGAACGTTTTCAGAATAGTCCCAGACTTCTCAGACCATTTTAGCAACCTTTTAGTGAACTATATTTATATATAGCTTAGAACAAAGACTGGAAACAGGGGGAAACAGCTATTAATGTATCGCTTTTACACATCGCTTTTTGTACAGAATAAACAAACAAGATATAACGTGTTAATTAGTGACCTTTAGATGTGCTGTGAGGCAGATTTAGTTACTATTGGGCAGAGCCAGGCCAGAGCCATCTGTCTCCCCGTTTCCAGTCATGACAGTTGTATCTAGCGTAAGAAAGCATATGTGTATTTCCCTAAATGTTGAACTATTCCTTTAAGGAAATATTTAATCAAATGTGGTGTAATCATCTTGTCACTAACAAACCTTGTGCAATGATTCGCATCATTATCGTCTATAAGGGGGAACGCTTGATCAGATGTATCAATTATAAGGCTTTATGCTTTTTTAAATTTGGTTTATCTCTTATTTCCCCATCTGTGCTTTCTACCACAGGAAGTGTAAACCGACCGGGGCCGGTCCCTGCCTTCTTCAGGAGCCCATCTGTCATCCCAACCCCACTGGACATGAAGCCCTTCCTCCAGTTCCCCCTGGAGTCGCATCACCCGGCCGGCATCGGCCTCTTCCACAACTTTAATACAGTGAGTGCTCACAGGCACACCTGTGCAAACACACACGTGCATTAATGGCGTCTGGGATTTGTTATCGACTGGTTTCACTTAACAGAAGACAGAGCAGGTATTGTGGTTTTGGGGAGTTGTCTCCAGAGTGAGGACAATTGATAAAGTGTTGAGGATTTATACTGCATAATCCAAAATGATAAGGTGACAGCTGTTTACTTTTTATTCAGCTGAGTGAGTTTCAGCATAATTGAGAAAATGCCCGGGCGAATGTTTTACTGCAATAAAATGAGTTACGGCTAATCAATTGTACAAGAGGCACAGGGCTGGATTTTCCACAGTCAGCATTTTCTGTGGCTCCTTTTCATTTCTAGATTGGGTTTCATGTGAAGGTCAGCGTGGTGACAAACAGGGAAGCATGTGCACCACACATACAAACACAGTGTCATTAAGCTTTTCTTTATGCGCTCAGGCAAAATGACCCTTACGCAGTTCAATCATTCATCCTGCTTCAGCGAGGACTTTGAGTGTGTCCACTAATGCCAGAGCACCTCAATCCTAACCCTAACCCTAACCCTAACCCTAACCCTCTGTCAGTACAGTAACATTTAAACAAGTCTAAGACACCGCTGTCATCCAGTGATAGAAGGCTGCAGCTCAGTGAGTCCTTATTTAAAGCAGGGCGACCAGCCCCCTCGTCCTTAGAGACTGAAGGCACACGGAGAAGGGAAACGGCCGAAAAACACTCTATTGCTGCATTTATTGTTTCAAACACAGTTATGCTCCAGTTTGGAGTGTGGAGTTCAATGAGTTACCAAGAGATCTTGTATCAAATCTGTCTCACCAGGATCACAGGTCATTTCTAGACACTTACGATTCTCAGGAGTATACTGTAGGTCTTCTTGCATTGAGACAGAAGCTGCACAGTGATGCAGAGGGAGAGAGTGAGATACTGTTGATTTAAAACGCTCCAGAGGGAAATACATTAACTGTAAGGCTAAAGTTTAATGTACATGGTATTAGTCTTTGTGTCGGTTACTCAGTTTGGGCACATAAGATATACTTTAAAGTTATAATTATTATAATTAGTTATAATTATTCATATTTTCAATACATCAAAGCCCATCTTGATGCCATTTATGGTCATTTTTTCAAGCAATTAACTGTGTTTGTAGTGTTTTCATTGTTACAATCCACACTCCACTGCATACCCATACACCAGGGACTCATAGGAAACAAGCATGCACATCTTGGACCTGATCTGGAGCACACGATTCAATCATGAGTCATTGTTACCGTGTAAAATTAAACTGAATTATCTTCTACGCTGATAATCCGACTGAACTGCAATTTTGTATCACTTAATAATTCAGTTTGCGCTCATTTGTGCACATCTTTTTCAACGGACACAGAAGCTGCAGGACTGCTTGTTGGGAGCAGTTAACAATTTTCATGTCAAGTGAAGTTTGACATTTAAGAGCTGATATTTCTTTAAGTAGACTTACAAACGTATTACTTATTCTTGTCAATATTTCCGTGGCTCTGGCAGAGATGCCGTCCCCTATCTTAATCTTAATTCTGCCTACAAAGCTCTGATTGGCTCAGTTTTTTCTCGAACCAGGGTCGACAAATAGCACAACAGCAGATTTAGAGGTCTGGAACCAAGTTAACTGTTGTCTTTAGTCTTCTTTAAAAAAAAACTTGAGGTAATGAATCCTTTCAGCATACAGTTAAAGTGCTCTGTTAACAGATAAATGAGTTGCTCTTCCTCTGAGGAAGCCTCTCAAGATATGTTTGCTGTCGCCAGTGGTCAACAACGTACCATTTCAAACAAAACTATGGGACCTGTAGTATTAAAACACATTTTTGTTTCCACCAAATCCACCAAGACTGAAATCTTAAGGATTTTAACCAAAAAAAATCAATGAAAAAATGTTGGATGATCTTGAGCTATGCAGCCTTTACCGTGTATTAGAGATTGTATATTTAAGAATGAAGCTGTAAATAAGCCCAGATATTCATATGACACACAGTGTACATTTCTGGTGCAATAAAAGCTTCACTTTTGAGGGAGGAGAGAGTGAAAGAGCAGACAGAGAGCGGACTCATAGGTTAATGAGGTCATAACAGTAGGGACAAAAGTAAAGAAAGAGATCATAGTGAGAACAGGTGGTAAAAGAATGGCAGCGAAAAACACACAATGAGGCACACAGAGAGATCAACACGGAGAGCATCCACCATTAAGAGACGGACATGACAATGATTGAGGGTTTTTTGTTTTAACCAAGCTTGTAGGCATGCACACACACATCGGGACACAGATACTAATTAACTTAGATACACACACAAACTGTCATGCATTCAACACACAATGTTGTAACAAATGTACAAACATAAACAAACAAACTTGGAGGTGTTACAGAGGGGTGTACCAAAAAGCCAGATTAGTGGGTTTGCGAGGTATGTTAAGCCTAAAGCCAGAGATGAAAGTGGCTCTCTTTTCACCTAGCTACATCACCATGGCAACTTGTGCTGCAAACCTAACCTGGTCTGGATCAGTTTATGTTCCAAGTTTTGGATTGAAATAGGCTAAAAAGCGCCATTCACTAATCAACTCCTTTAGAAATAGCCTCACTCATAAAGTCATAGCCAATCTATGAGCAATACAGATTCTCGGCTGAGGGAATAAATGATAAATGCAAGCTTGTTGAGCCGTAATGTTACATTAGTAATGCCATCAAACGAAGACATGCAGTTACAGTAGCACAAACTCTATGCATTGCATCGCGGGCCCGTTTTGAGCGGTAACCCTGGGTTATGGGCAAGCTGATAACCACCTTTGTGGTACCCATTGTCTCTGAATAGGGCTTTAAGCTTTGTCGCGCAAGCTAAGGCAAAGAAAGCCTGGCTCTGTCAAAATGACTTCATGGTAAACCCCTCAGGTCTCCACATGAAAAACAGAAAACAAGAGAGAGGTGAACTGGAGAAACGACTTAGAGACAGGAGCAACAAAAAAAAAAGCAGGCTAAAGTCTATAAATATTCCTAACAATGCATTCAAAAAGGGTTAAGTTTTCAGACCAATTATACCATTTCCCCTGGTGCCTTGAGCTTGAGAGTGTAAACAGTCTCTCATTTGGCAGCAGACGTTCACAGTCTGAGCAGGAGATGAGAGGCAGAGTAAAACCGCAGTGTGCTGTTGGCTACTTAATGAGGGCAACACCCAGCGCTGTGGTTGTTGAACCCTGCCAAAGGGCCAGAGAGCTCACACGAGTTCATTCAAGTCGTCTAAAAATGAGGCGGTTAACATTTCATGAGAGGGACGTGGCGTATATCTGTGCTTGATCTGAACATCACAAGCTTGGTTGTTATTTTTGAGACGAAGTTACAGGCTGATATTTAAATTTGGCATTTAATTTGAGTTATTTCCATTTCCATGACTTTCTCCTATTTTAACTCTTTAATCGCATTGTGTGTGTGTGTGTGTGTGTGTGTGTGTGTGTGTGTGTGTGTGTGTGTGTGTGTGTTTGTTTGTTTATATATAGTTATTGCTTTTTAAATTATCTACAGCATATTTTTATGTAAACCTCCACTCGTCCATATACCATTTGGTTAATTGTTTTACAATTTCAGCAGTTTTATAACTCTGATTATTCCAATATATTAAAATGTGAAATTAAATTTCCCTGCAGGGAAATTTGATTGCTTTTCTCGCAAAAAGGCCCTAATGTCCCTTTAAATCTAAAATAGATGTTTTATCTCTTATCAAGGAGCTTCACAGAAAATATCTTAATTGTTTTGTATGATATTCTGGTATGATGTTTTGAAAAGCAGAGGTTTTGTAGCACACGTACATTTTTGGAGCTAGAGGGTCTGTAATTAGGCCCTTCTAACCCCGGCATGAATTAAAGCGTTTGAACGACACCCAAGAACTCCAGCTGCTGCTGTGAAAACACACATCCTCCTGTCCACATCAATCACTGCTCCCTCTTCAATTCACTCTTCTCCACTCTTTTTTATCTCCCAGCTTTCTCCCCCTTCAGCGGCTCCCCGTGTCATTCTCTTCCACCTTTCCTTTAACACCTTTCTCTCTCATCCACAATCACCGGGCTGCCGTTAGGAGAACAACGGAAACTCTGCCCTCAGCTTCTCCAGTGTTGAATCTTTGATGTGACCTCTGGGTTGTCTGTCCACAGATGGACCCCGTCCAGAAAGCTGTGATGACGCACACCTTCGGGCCACCTATGGTGAAGACAAAGCGGCCAATCATCTCCTGTAACGTCTGTCAAATACGCTTCAACTCAGAGGTATGAAACCTTAAACACTTCAAATGCAGGATCTGCTTTTATAGCAGCGGGCGCAGCAGGCCTGTCATGCTTTGGATTCCTAAAACATGCCAAAGCAGTGTGCATGTGGTGGTAGTACGAGTGATGTTTGGCATTAAAAGAGTTTGGAGGACTTTGTCTCTCTTATGGCCTTTACAAAAACACACACGCAAACGTGTAAGAAATTAATTAAAGTGTGTCTATCTGCCAAATGTTAGCTGCAATGTTAACATGTCCGGCTAACTAACTTACTACTGACAGTAGAAACCAAGCACCTCAATAATGACGTGCTTGGTCAATAATTGACTAATCACTAAGTCCTTCTCCAGCTGACTTCCTGTTGGCTTCTCGCACACATGAATGGGATAAAATAATCTAATCGTACAGCTAGAATTTCCAAATGTTATTGGAAGGAATCGATAGAATTCTGATAATGAAAATAATACCCTAATTTCTGGGTTAGTGACACTCAAAAAAAGGGTTTTACAGACGCTCCTTTTTGCAATGATTGTGTATGGGACAAATCGCTTTTGGGGTTAGTGTGTGCCTCACGTGATTAAAGCAGAAGTTCCAGTACCCCGTACGGCCACTATGCCAAAATAGCTTCACAGCCCGGTGCCATTCCTGAAGGCTCAGCCAGAGGCAGTTGTAATTTCAGCTCCCAAAATCAACAGTTGCTGGCTGGAAATGAGAATGAGAAAATTACCAAGCATTTCAAGTGGTAAATCTGTAGCCGTTTTAATTGTAAACTGCATATGACAACAGAAAGCTTGACAACTGTAGAAACAGTATGGGGGGGGGGGGGGGCAGACCTTAGCAAACAGTCAAACCATCTCAGAGCCCTGCACCTGCACTCTTGGCAAATTAAATCATGACCTAAAAAGTTAGCTGGCTGGAGTCAAAGTTAGTTGGTGATTGACTGTACAGCTGGAGCAGGTGAGAACTTCACAGTTTCTCAGCTCCAATTTTAGCCTGTTCAGAAAAACGAGTGGGGGGAGGAAGACCGAGAAAATCCCTGCCTGCTTAATTTATTCTTTGACTGTCCAGTATCATTTTGGATGTCCTTCTGCACTCAAGTATCAAAAGCTTAAGGTGATGTTGTGTGTCAGAAAAGTAACTAGAAGGACAGCAAACAAGTTTCATAAAGTTTGCAAAACCTTTCTTTTAAGTGTACAGAGATTTTGTTGGTCTGAACTGTGTAGCAGGCTTCAAAAAGTATATTTCAGGTGAGTGTAATGAGTGGTTTTCAATTCCACTCTGAAAACATTTAATGGAGGGGTGTGCGACGTGTGAGGATGAACCACAGTTCACACAAGCTAGTCCTCAAAGTTAACTTAAAGCTGATGGAGCAAGATTTCTGCTTTTTACTCTTGACAGACGGCACTATGCCAACATGAGGCAGAGGGACCAAAATAAAAGACGCCAGAAGTTATGAAACACTAGAGGAATTACTTGAGTGCCCCCATTAAAGAGGCAGTACTGTTAACTGAAGTTGAAAAGCAAATAGCTCATAATGTGGACATTCAAAACCCAGCTACTGGATGTCATGACTGATGTGCTAAGAGTCAAGTACTTGGCCTTTTACAGTGTGTATGTGTTTGTAAGTACACATTTACAGTGGAAATATTTTGATGGTCTGAGACTCTTTCGTTGCACGGAGAAATAAGAAATTAGATAGCACATTTCCTGGCGGGCCATAAAATTTTCTGATCACGCTGCCTCGGAAAATCTATCTACAGGAAAAACTGCATGACCTCTCAAATTATGCCACAGGAGAACAGCCCATGATAATGTCTACAGTTAGTTCTATTTGAAGTGAACGTTTCCTGAGCTCAATTTGTTATGCGGTCCAACTAATTATCTGAGTTTGACTGTGTATTCGTCAACATTGAAAGGGTTTTTACGATGGAAAAATCCTGGTATTTCTGACCTACACTGTAACCTCTAACTTAAACACGAGTAGAAATCAAACAAAAGCCCGACATACAAGCCTGGCTAAAAATATAAATGCATTCCAGTGATGAAGTGCTAAATACTTGTACTCTAAATGCAATGGTGTATAAAGGACACAGGCAGGGAGGGAGTCATCTGAAACTTGTGTAACTCTGTGAGGGGCCGCTTAATTATATCTCCCCTTCTCAGACTTGCATGTTCCCACATGGTCTACATGAGCATGGAATACAGAGCATGAGTGGCGGCTTCTTACAGCATGTTCATATTTACATACCGTTTCGGTAAAGATGAACGTGCATGTGTGAAAATGCATGTGTATGTATGAGAGTGCTGGTGTCACCTCTGTGCGATGCAGTGGGATGTCTAATACTGAGCCACCTGTTTGTTCTGCCTGCTGTTTTACTTGTGAGCCTCAGTGTGCATCTGCTCTGCTGCAGCTCTACAGCACTTTACACAGTAACCTGAGAGACTGGGAGCTTAAAGCACGGTGGGCATTCTTTAATAATGAAGGAATACTCTGCTTACAGTACAGTACTTGGCTTACTCGTGCTGTCTGGTCTGCGCTGCAGCAGTTCAAAGGCAGACAAACACTCATTATTTTTCATCAAGTCTTCTTCAGGTCATACGAAACCCAGAGTACATTAACAATACCAACATTTATCTTTTGTGTTCATGTGGGAGGGAGGCAGGGGTTAAATGGGAGTTCTCAAGTACTTACACAAAGTGAAAGAGGCAGATTGATAGCGGCCATTCAGTCCAAGGTGCTTCTCACTGCTGCTACGCTGTAGCCACACATGTTGCAATCATAACAATGCAATTCATTTCTGGCCACAGAGGACAGATTAGCCTGCCAGTGTTTAGCTCAGCTCTGCTGCAAGGCTGACGTCACACCATGCTGCATTAGCCATCGTCACCACTGCAGTACCATACTGGACACCTCTCTCTCTCTTTCTTTCTCTTCCTGTTCTTCTCAGGCCCAAACCAAATCGTGTTTCATTCATGTCTCCGGCTGTTCAGCAAGGGGTTTTGCTCACCATTTTCCTGTTTTCATTTTTCTGCTTCCCCCTCTGTGGGGTATACAGTATCATCTGTCCCCTCTCCTTCTCTCCACCTCTCCAGCTTCTTCCCATCCCCTCTTCCTGTCGCTGCTGCCAGTACCCCGTACAGTAGATTTTCCAGACCCAGTCTCTCTGCTTTCTGTGCCTTTGTTGCTTTATAGATAAAACATCAAAGCACATCCTGCTTAGAGAGAAAAGGGATTTCAGGGACATTCACTTGCTCTCATTTTCTCCCTCTTAAATCCCATCTCTGCTTCTTCATTCATCTTAATTCCCATTTTCAGAGGCTCTTTCGCAGCTTCTCTCAGTCCATTTTACCTACTATGCCCAACATCATTTATATTTTATCATTCTTCACTCTCCTCAAGATCGGATGCGTTAATCTCTTTTACATCTAATTGTTTCTGCTGCATCCCACCCCCCACCCCGAGCCTGTCAAGCTTCTTATGCTTGAATTGACGGAACACCTCCATTGATTTCTTAAGATCTGACACTGAAGGTCACAGGGAGAGTGAAAGTATCAACGCTGGAGCAGAAAGAAAACCACTGAGAGTTGCAGAAAGGGAGAGGGAAATAAGAATGGCAGCACAAAGTGTGAACTGCAAAGAGAAGAAGGAGCATTAAATATGTCTTTCGAGCTCTCTGCTGTCATTTGTTTGTGGAGTTGTAGGGCTTCATCTCCTTGTCTAATTGCAGGGCTTTGGGTCGCAGCAGTCAGAGGAGTTGGGTTACACAGGCGGATCTATATCTGCCTTTCTGTCATCACCAATCAGGATGAGGGCTATATGGGTAACTAACATTGGCAGTTAATACCCCGGGCTTACAGAGGCATCGTGGACACATCCCAGTGGTCCCTTTGCCTCAGTGAAGCAATCCCACAGAGTCCCAAACATGTAGGCCTACTACCGGTCACACGCCTTGTGCAGGTCCCTCAGCCTTGTTATTGACATAATGAAATCTCATTCCAGCAGGCCTATGCACATACAGTCACACACCCAATCTTGTATTACTGAATGAGTGAGGAGCTTACAAGAACTACACCTCCCTCTTTCCTTTGATTTCATATGATGCTGACATGCACATATCTGGACTTGGAGGGTAACCCCGATTTCCCAGCCCGGTATCTCTAGGAGTTAGTTCTGTATTGGATGTTTCTGCAACTTATAATATATGACCAATGCCAATGTTAATTGACAATAATGTAATTACAAATTGTAAATATATTGAATGGCTATTCCTAGAAAAATAAGTAGCATAAAAAATAGGGTTTCATTTCCTTAAAATCGTATGAATCATAAATTTAACACATAACTCGTCAACCGTTTAAACTGATCCTCTTAAGTGCAATCATACAAGGACAAGCAGACAAACACACACTTGTGTTCTTCTTGATTTGCTAAATTATTTTCCCTCGGCAGCTGACTGTTAACTGATACTGGTTACCCACTGCCCTCCAGTCCATTTTAAATAATCCCACACTCAATAATCACCATCAGCTCAGCGGGCCAGTTCAGTGATTACACCAGTAGTGAAGGAAGACGAGGGTATTCTGAGGGCTAATCTTCCCTGACAGCCTCATCAGCACATCAGACCTGCAAACCCTCGGCTCAACAGCCCTTTACTTTGATGCACCGAAAAAACAGGGTGCCAGAATATGTTTCAGAATTTGTGAGTAAATGTTGGATTATCCTGGGGAACAAAAGAAATAGGGGTTTGCTTAGTTAAATATTTATTAACTCAGTTACTACTCGAATGGGTTATGATACACATCCATACAAGCACAGTCTTCACATGATGGTAACTTGATGATAGCTCAACTGGAGATCTTTGGAGTTGATGTAGGTGTTTGGTTCATCTCCTGGTTTTGAACATACATATCAAAGATAACTGGTGTTAGATTTGAATGTGTTCAGTGAAAGCTTTTTGCATTTACTTGGTAATGAACATCTGACAAGCCCATTTTATTGGGCTTATGACTGCACAACTAACAACTAAGACAAACATGTAAATATAAAGCTGACTGGCAACAGAAAAGGGCACAAAATAATGTGTGTTCACTGCGACATTGTGATCAAATGAATCGTGATGAAATCTTCTGTTAAAAAGTGGAAATATGAATCCAGTCGTGCCAAATCAAATCCATGAGTTCATGTCAACCTCTGATATGTTTTGCCAGAGCCAGGCTGAGGCCCACTACAAGGGGAACCGCCATGCTCGGAGGGTGAAGGGGATCGAGACATCCAAGACAGCTCGTCTCCAAGAGGGCGACAAGCAGCACCCTCCCCCTACTGCTTCGCCCTCCCCACCAGGCCCCTCGCCATCTAGCCCTGAGCCTGATTCTAATATGCAGGGTGAGCATCACCAATGACATATGATGTCATACACACAAATCTGTCACAAAACAGTAAAGATGTCCAGCACAGCTGTTGTGTAAAGTGATTGGATAGAAACTAACCAGAGAAGAGTGTTGGTGCCCTGGTTTCTTCTAAGAAATGTAATGTTAATATGATTTAATTAGAACTTGCAAATCTGATCACCAGAAAATAATACATTTATTCTAACAACCTGCGTAAATTGCTCTGATCTATGCAGATCCAATGATTCAAGATTTCATCACACAGTTCTATATAGAGTTGAACTATGACAATAGAAGAAAAAAAAAACACAGGGATCTAAAAATTACACAGCTGTGTATTCGTCCTCAGAGAGGCAAAGTTTTAAGCACAGTCATTATTTTCACACTTCTATATCATGATCCTCAGGGTTGACAAGTTCATTATATGGTTGACTTTCCACAAATTATTCACTAACCTGAAAACTTTGTGCTGTTTACAGATGACACTCAATCCTGTCCCAACTTTAACAAGTCACCTTTGACCCCTAGCCGCCTTCCAACACCCACACTGAGCTCAGATGCAGAGTGTCCCCTCTTGACTTCTGTCAGCACACCTTTGCCATCCTCTCCCTCCCCCACCATGGCCCTCAGCACCTACCCGGCAGATCCAGCAGCGGCTGGTCTTCCTGAAACCCCGTCCTCAGCACCCAGCCCTTCTTCAGGAGAGTCAGAGGAAGAGAAAGCCAAGAAGCTTCTCTACTGTTCCCTGTGCAAAGTAGCTGTTAATTCCCTCTCACAACTGGAGGCACATAACAAAGGTAGGTTAACTGCAACACGATTTTGTGGGAGTGCACATATTTGTAGGTCCATCACACCACAGAGTATGCACAATCTTGGAGAGTAATAAGCCTTTACAAACAACACCATTATGTATTAAGCACTCTTAAAAACAACTTCAGAAACCCTGAAGCATGGCCTTTTAAAAATTATGGATTTAATCTGCATTTAAAAGCTTGTGCATTGGTGCCACTTAGTGGTAGGATTGCCTGGTTAAAACACTGCATGGTGTAGATAAGTGATCTCACCTCCTACCACCTACACTACATATTGCTGCACGCAGTAAATGCAACTACAGGAATACCCTCCTATCTCAAATGTATATCATGACATTAACAGGTTTAGAATGTGTTAACTTTTCAACAAAAAACACCAACAGTCTCACCACAAAGTGCATTTAGTAGCTGTTCTGGATGTCACAGTCCTCTGAGGTTTCCTTGTTGTCACGAAATTGCAGATGTTCAGATTTCCATTTTGTTTTGGCACTTTAAGGACACATCCATGTTTGCTTAACAAATAGGTTCAAAATTAATTCTCGATCTTAGAAACGGCAGTTGAAAACATAATCTCACCACAAGGTCAATTTGGTATTTTGTATACGCTCTACACTTTACAGTAGCATGGCCTAATTGCCAACATAGATTATAGACTTATAATTACTATTTCCAGGTACCAAACACAAAACCATTCTGGAGGCTCGGAGTGGACTGGGACCCATTAAAGCATACCCACGTCTTGGTCCTAAACCCAGCCCAGAGCAGGGAGGGGAGCTGTCTTCTGACCCCGACACTCAGGAACGCACCTTCCACTGTGAGATCTGCAACGTCAGAGTCAACTCAGAGCTGCAGCTTAAACAGGTGAGAAACCCCCACAAAGATCCAAAGAACCTGAGTGACCCTAGCTTTCCAGCAATCTCAATGTCCAATAACGCTGCTTTCTTATTTTATGTTTTAGCACATATCTAGCCGGAGGCATCGGGATGGAGTTGCGGGGAAACCAAATCCTCTTCTCAGTCGGCACAAGAAGCGCACAGACTTTATGGTAGAAACTGAGTTTGCCTCCCATATTCCAAAGTCCACATTTATCAATTCTCCCCATAGAAAAATCATCATTTAGGTTTTAGGAAAACTCTTGCATGCATTCATAAATCTACTTCTATTTTTCCTTGATCTTTCTCAAAGGAACTTCCAAAAACTTTGGGGGCCGGACTTTTACCAAATCCTCTGGCTGTTGCCGCAGCGATGGCAGCCGCAGCCTCCTCCAATCACCTGGCACTACGTCCTCCTTGCCCAACCTCCCACCACCATCCCCATCACCACCTCCTACAAGGAACACCCCTCAGCCTGCTGAGGCCGGCCCCGGGTCCCATCCGCACCACGCATGGGCCGATCCTCTTCACTCCGTACTGACGGTGAGAGAATGAGGACGAATCAGGAAGAAGCACACTGTGAAGTGGAGGCCTGCAACCATGTGCCATCAAGAGCCAAGTCAGCTGGTGTGGCTCCAGCTGCTGTTTCATTATAGCCTAATAAAAACAGTGAACATATGACTCTTCATGGTGCATACTGTGGTTGCAGACCACTACTGTTACGTTAACAGGGAGAAGCAGAGATAACGAATCTCAGACATTTCAAAGAGACAGTATGTTTCCATCCTCCCCAGTTTCCCTTTATCACTCAACTATCTGCCAATCATCGAGTACACTCTGCAGGTAGTTTGAAGAGGAACTTAAAAACAAGTTTCTATCAAGCATGGACTTCTTTGAGCATCCTCCAATCTGCAACTCACTAATTATCTTTCGCTAACATAATGATCCACTGTATCTGACTCAAAACCCTACCTCTCTCATGTTTTAAGTGTTCACCTCTGCAAGGATTCATGACATATCCAAAGCCTCAATGTAATCAAAAACACGCACGCTGGGTTAGATATAGTAGTTGCTTCTGATGTTAGCTGGTACCATAATGTAGCTGTCACAGTATAGTGGATTATACCACTGTAATGTTTTGTTTTTGTGGCCTATAAAAAGAAAAGGTACTAACATTTTCCATACCATTTCTGCAGTTACTGGTAAACATTTTTCTGTACTGTACTGTCTACATTTTCACAGTCGGCCTAAATGGCCTATTTTTTACCTCCGTCGGACAGAAACAGGAAGTCAAAGAGGAACAGCGAAAGGGAGTGAATTACGTCTTAAAACGGCTTTGATGTGTACGTCAACCACATTTACAGTTTGGCAGCGGTAGACTTGTTGTGAAGAAGTAATTGCAACTGGTGCACTATGCAGCTATCAGTGTTTATTCTAACGGTTTGTGTAAAATACAGTACGGTTGGATAAAATAAGAATAGAATGAGAAGGAGCACCCATGCCATTCTTCTTTCTTTAGTGAAGGTCAGGATGTAACTGTCTCCAATTAAATAGTTCCCCTGATGATTGGCCAGATTCTCCCTGAATGGCCACGGACAATACTGTGCGTTAAGTCCCACAAAGCACATTGGTGAAAAGTCTACATGTAAATGGCTCAAATACATTTAAAATAATGATCTATCATTTTCATCTGTACTTCACTGCGCAACACTGGTTTCAGTGTCTTCATGAAATAGTTTCAACACTGTGAGCACAGCGGGAAAACGATTGATTTATGACTCTAGTAGCAGGTCTTTCTTTACATTATGTGCACATTTAATTTTACAGACATCACAATCCCATACGAGGTGTGTGGAGAACAGTGGGATGTTAGACACCAGCAATATGTTACAGAAAGAAAAGGACCACATATACACAGACGAGTAGTTGTGTGCAAAAGAACAACACAAAATGGTAGTAATATAGGCTTGTAGTGAGATAAAAAAATATTTAGTTTGTCTGCTCTGCCTTGTGTACTCTGACCCTACATGACCCCGAAATTTCTCTGTAAAACTGTCATGATGGCTTGTGAAACATTAGAGCGGCGCTTTAGGAAACGGAAACTGTAGCAATACCTTAAGCACTCCTGCTAACTTTTCTTGTGAACTGCAATAAAAACAAAATGTCTACAAATGTATGAATTGTTATCTAGGAGAAGTGTATTGAAACATTACTGTAAATGTAGTGTATTTAAAAAATGAGAAAAGGTATGTTGGGGCTTCCTAATTGTTAACTTGAAACAAAATTATATATAACATCATTAAACTGAGTTTATGGTTGTAAGCAATGTTGACTTTTTTTCTTTTTTTCCAAGTGTAATGAAACAACAATAAATCACAAATGCAGTAGTTTAGTAACGTGACAGAGTGAGTAATGTTTATTTCAAGTTGCTTTCTCTTTTGACATACGCTCCTAAAGTAATGTCACTCACAAATATCAAAGTTGATTTCAGTTTTTACAGTTTGGTGCAGTGTGCAAACAATAAGATAAAAATACAGAGCCCTTAGAGGCAACTTAAAAGAGGATGCACAAAAAATAACATGCGAAAAAGAAGCCTGACAATTAGAGGATGAGATCACTGCAGAAAATGACACATAAATAATAAAACTGGTGGAAGTTTAAACTTTAAAGTGATAAACTGAACACTTTTATTTATATGGGTTTACATTAAAAATAACACAAGAGCTGAATGTTGGGTTTTGTCAGCCAAAATAAGCAATCTAAAAATGTCATCCTGGCACTATAGACTGAATTACTAATCCATTTATCAAAGAAAGATAATTAAGTCATTAGATGCAGCCCTTGTCTAAACAGAATTATTTGCTCCAAAATGAGAAGATTCAGATGTAATTGAAGAGCAGCAGGCTTATTAGGCTCATGTGAATCTTCCTCATCAGTGGATTGAGCAGGTTGTCCTTCAAACACACGGTTGGCAGTTTGCTCCCCAGCTCCTGCAGTCTGCATTTCAAAGTGTCCTTGAGCAAGACACTGACCCCCAAGTCGCTTTACAACAACCCGCTGCTCCTAAAATGTGCGATGGGTTAAATGCAGAGGTAAAACATATGAACCGGTATTTATTTGACTACTGTAATAAAGTTTTGTTATGTGCGAATGGCAGCATCTTAAGTTTATTTACCTCAGAAAGAAACCGGACAAGACGGCAGTCTTTCACTTAAATGATCTAAGTTGAGGATGACACTGGAACTGATGTTGAAGTGTGTTTCTCCTCATTGACATGTTTGTTCACTGAGGAGGAAGAGGTGCATTATTCTGCAAACTTAAATACCAATAAAAGCAAAGCTCATTTACAAAAAAGCCAGCCGGTCTTCAATCCCTATTGGATGGGGCCGTCTTTACAGGGAAGCAAGACGAGGGCTCCCACTGATTCACCGATTGATGAGTTGCAATGTTGCAATGTTTTTATATGTTCATGTATTTTTTTCATTTAATAAACATCTGAAAGGGCCATTTCTTGCAACATAGCGTCTTACATCACACCCAATTAAGCTGCTCTTTCAATATCAGTTTATATTACATAATATATTTCAGTATTTCCTGTAGGTTTTTGGAAACTGTGGTGTGTGGACCCAATCGAAACTACAGCAGGTGCGTTACTGCCCCTCGGTGGTGGGAATGGCAGGTTGACTACATGGTATGAGTGTAGATGTGTCATGGTACAATATTAACCACAGCAAACACTGTGTTGATCAGTTTAAGCCATAACAGGGATACCCTCTCATCTCAGGTTAATTCAACTGACAACATCCAGCCTACAATTTTATATTTTGTGGAAATGAAATTAGTCACTGACAATTTAAGTACTTGTTCTGCATTTGAGGTTTGTCTAGAATTTCACACTCTGACTGGTGGTCTATTTTTACCCATGTGACAGAAACAGGAAGTCTAAGTGCAGGATATTGTAAAACATTGTTCTTTACTTAGTCTCATATTTTCATCACTTATTCATCATCACAGTTGCAGTGAAGAAGTAATTCCAGTGGAGCACTATCAATGTTTGCCCAGGAAAATACATTGAATGTAGAAAGAATAATTTAAAAAACACGAGTCAAAAACAAAACAATGTACTCAAGTATATTCAGTGTAACTTTAGTTAATGTAACCGTCACAACTCAAATGGTTTCCCTGATGACTCCCTTGATTATTAACCCACAATAATAATAATAATAAATTTATTATAACGACTCTTCATTCATAAGAATCTCAGAGTGCACAGAGCCAGTACATAGTACTAGTTAAAACATAGTTAAAACAGACTATATTTAAAAACATAGTTAAAACAGACTATATTTAAAAACATAGTTAAAACTGACTATAATAAAGAAAGAAATAGCAACACAACCATGTGTCAATCACAATAATAAACAACTGTATGTATCTCAGAGATTTCTATATATGGAAATGATTTAATTAAAATTGTGAGCCATGTTTTCTCAGCTGCACCACACCACCACATTGATAGTTGAACAGAAGGTCTCAGTGTCCTGGAGCAGTTTCAACAGCACAGAGGGACAAAGTACCGTATGACAGAACCGGATATTATAGCAGGTATTTGCATTGCATGCAAATGTTTGCTATAGGATATATATATATATATATATATATATATATATATATATATATATATATATATGTATATATATACATATATATATATATATATATAAATTGATCTATTGAGGCGAAAGTCCTGTTCTGTTTGGACATACAGTCCATAGTGATAAGTGACTTACATATAAGTAATACAAAACAAATGTAAGATATTTTGTAAATGTAAAAAAAAAAAATCCACTAATATAATACATCTTTTCCACATTTGGTTATTCCATTAGAAGAAAAAAAAGTTAATGGAACTACACAAGATCTCTCTTACCTAAAATGACCTGGAAAAGCAAACGTCATACCACTTCATTATGTAGAGGGAACTTGAGCAACAAAGAGGATGCACATAAAATGTAACATCATCATGAAGAGAGACATTCAGCGCACCAGATCACTGCAGAGACCGGCAGAAATCTTCAGATTTTAGGGTGAGAAATACATGATTGTTTGGTTTTAAAATAGGGGCTTTTATTTGCATTACATCTAGTATAAAAATAGATATTTATCTTAAATCCCTTGGAGGTTTTTTACTGTATGTGTTATCAATGTAAACATATTGGCTGTATAACATTACTAGTATGCTTTGAGTCATAATCTATATGTAGAATTCAGCCGATACATATAATGTCTAATAATGTCTACTGAGGATTTATTTGTGCTTGGCAAACAATGTATTTCAGTTGTAAAATACAAATGATCTTATACTTAAAACGGCTCACAAAAACATAATGAAACTGTCAGAAGTCTTTGTTCAAAAGGTAGTGGTGAACTATCTAGACCAGGGGTGCCCACACTTTTTTGGCTTGCGAGCTACTTTTAAAATGACCAAGTCAAAAAGATCTACCTACATTAATAATGCTAAATATCTCTCTCTCTATATATATATATATATAGATATTTAACATTATTAATGTATAAATATACAGAGTATACTTTATATTTACAATATTGGCGTACCTTGCATAACTGCATGAACCCTTATGACACAATACAATTCTGTAAATTTTTGGTCATTACATTTTACTCTGATGACTTGCACTGAATGGAATCAGCCAGGGTTGCATAGACCGGACAGCAGCTGCTGGGCCTCAGGCAGACTTCCAAATCGTCATCAGTCATGGTGGAACGGTGTTTGGACTTAATCTTTTTCATGTGGGAAAAGGCTGACTCACATAAATAAGTAGAGCCAAATAATGCAGTCAAGAAGGTGGAACACTTCCTCATGTTTGGGTACTTTTCTTCTGTGAGTAAACTGTCCATGCGCTGTGGACTTCAGCTGAACGTCAGCCTGTAGTGTCAACATCTCGTCCTCCACTCCAGACCAGCTCAGGGGAAACAGCGTTGACATTTTTGATGCGAGTGAATCAACCTCAATGTCTTCCCGAAATGGGTAGCACGTGAATGTAGCGACTGTGAAGCAAAGTCTTGTCAAACTCTGACAGACACTTGTCCAGCTGCTCCGTGTAGCGCGCACGCCTTCCGTTGCGTCTCCAGCTGTGACGCGAGGTTCTTCAATAGACATAAACTGGAAGGTTAACTAATTAGCTCGCCGGAGTTTTGCAGTACCTCGTGCGGTTAACTGGTGACCCGTGTGTTAGAAAACATGTGATCTCGGACTGGCTGCTCTGTATGTCAATCAAGTGGCAAATGCCGTAGGGAGGATGGATGGTAGTCTCATTTTTTTTTGAATGGCATGCGATCTACCCGCACTACCTTTGCGATCCACTGGTCGACGTATTGGGCACCCCTGATCTAGACTATCTTTAACTTCCCTTTTCACCTGTGGCACCTGTTTCATTGATTTCCGGCAGCATTTTACAAAGAAGCTAGCCTTCATTCTGCCAGATGAAATGCTATTGCGGCTACAATTACTCCGGGTGATAATATTTTTTTTTAATTAAACAATAATAGTACAGCCATATTATTTTTGCTTTCATGATTAAGCATTACTGTTTTGTCAATTATGTGTTGTTTTTATTTTATTATTTTATTTTATGTCTTTCCATTGATTTTAACTCATACACCAAGCAAAGTGTTAAAGAATTCAAGCATCAGAAGGTAGAATCAAAAAGCTATAAACAATAAATAAATGTGTTATTAATAGTTTTGGTCAAACCAATCATTGTTAGATATGTTCAGTAGAGCAGACTACTGTACTCCACACAGAAGGACCGCCCAGACCGGGAGACCGACCCAGACCCCTCATGCTGTGAGGTGATAGTGCTAGCCACTACACCACCGTGCAGCCCTCCAGATGAGTGATTTATTTTAATCATATAAAATAATCTTTTTTGGGGGACTCTGCCTTATCAGAACTCGGCATCACGGCCCCTTGATCATCCTATTTCAGAATAGAGTCCAATCGCCAAAGACTTTGGCATATGTAATAAATTATTGTTAAATTCTAAACAAGTCTCTCCTGATTGAAGTATCTTAACTGTAACTTTAGTTAATGTGTAACTGTCCCCATTCAAATGGCTTCCCTGATGACTCCCTATATTATTTCCCTAATAAGCCACAATAACCATGTATAGAAATCTCTACAGAGACACATACAGTTGTTTTATTATTGTGCCAATCACAATAATAAAACAACTGTATGTGTCTCTAAATTAAAATGGTGAGCCATGTTTTCTCAGCTGCACCACGACCACCACATTGGATAGTTGAACAGAAAGGTCTCAGCGTCCTAATGGAGCAGTTCTGTATATTAGCAGCAGGTATTTGCATTTTTTTGCTATAGGAATTACATTATGCTCACAGTCCCCTACAGTGACCGAAAACACAAGGACTTAAAACATTAACTTAATGTTTCAGAATGGCCTCTACACTAGGCCTGTGTGATATTTGCCTCTACAAATACACTTGACCTGACCACAAACACAAACTTGTTTCACTTTCATAAATGTGTCTCAAGATTTTATATATATATTAGAAAGTATTTTAGTTGTACAAGTAGTCCAATATTTGTTGATGTGGGTACAGAACACACGTTAAACAATCAAAATAATTTATCTACTGAGGCAAAAGTCCTATTCTGTTTGTGTGACGGCAAAATGTATCTTGTTGAGTCTTTTAAAGCTGAAAGAACGAATATCGAAATACAGAACTTGTCTATGAAATTATTTATTCTTGCAAGAAGAGGCACTGTTACACAGAGTCGCTATGAGTCTAAGGATGCACTGAAGATTGACAATTCACTGAGGCAGATGTAGGAGTAGAACAGTGGGGGCTGGAAAGGGAACATAAGGCTTCAGGCCTTGGCAAACAAAGGGACTGGGTCAGCGTGGGAAGAACAACAGTCAGAGATCTACGTCCTGTCCTGAATGTATGACCTGTCCACATAAGTATTCTATTACTTTACTACAGGTATGGGGGTTTGCATACCATTTGCTATGTAACCCCCCAGTCACAATGCAGGCTCTGATAGCTTGAAACCAGTTCACTAAGATAGAAATATAAAATATAACTAAGAATATAAAATTCCCATTAGGACATAAGTCCCTTGTGTTAAGCAACTTACATATAAGTAATACATAACAAATGTAAGATATAATGTAAATGTAAAAAAAAATAATTCAATAATATAATACATCTTTTCCAGAGAAACCTTTGATTCAGTGAGCTGGCCTTTCTTATATAAAGTCCTTGAAATATTTGGCATGCACAACAATTTTATGAAAGGCATTCGTACACTATATGTTAAACCATTGGCCTGGATAAAAATAAATAGGTATCTCTCAGAAACCATAACACTAGAGCGCGGAACAAGGAAGGGATGTCCAATTTCTCCACTGCTTTTTGCCCTTTATATAGAGCCTCTTGCGCAATGGATAAGACAGACAGAAGGCATCAAAGGCATTTGTATAAACGGATCAGACCACAAGATGACCCTGTATGCCGATGATATCTTGATTTATTTAAGTACCCCCTCTAACTCCTTTTCTGAATTAATGAACCTACTAAAAACATTTGGTAGATATGCAGGATATAAACTAAATCTTCAAAAAACACAAATCTTGACTTTTAATTGTACACCTCCAAAAAACATTAGAGAGTAATTTCACCTTAACTGGGACCAGAACTCTGAAATACCGAGGAATACACCTACCAAAGATAAATTAAACTTTTTTAATCAATGATGTTATTGTTAGGCACAAACTGGATTTTCTGTTTTTAACTGAAACTTGGTTAGACCAAGATAACAGTGCAGCTGTTCTTATTGAATCAACACCTGACAACTTCAGTTTCACGAGTGAAACAAGAGTGCATAAGAAAAGAAGTGGAGTTGCTATTTTATTTAATGATTCAGCAGATGTCTTTTGGTCATTTTACTTCCTTTGAATATGTGGCTATGAATTCCACTCAAGCTTTATTCCTAAACATTTACAGACCACCTAAATACTGTGCAACCTTCTTTAATGAGTTTACTGAACTGCTGTCCATAATCTGTATTGATTTTGATTGTGTTGTCATTGTTGGTGATTTCAATATCCATGTTGATAATCCCCAGGACAGAGGGTCTATAGAACTATGTGGTGTCCTTGATAACTATGATCTGACTCAGCATGTAACAGGACCCACCCACAACAAGGGGCACACTCTGGACCTAATCATCACCAAAGGTCTAAACATTTCCAAGGTTGCTGTGACTGATGTTGCACTCTCTGATCATGTCTGTGTTTTCTTTGAGAGTACAATCTCCCTGCACACAAATGTCAAAACCGAGGTGTGACGAAGCGTTACATGGAGAAGCAGCGTTCAGTTTTTCTGCTCCACAGATCTGGAACAAGGTCCCTGAAAGGTGCAGGTCTGCTGAGACCCTGAACTCCTTTAAATCCAGATTGAAGACTCTTCTGTTTGCTGTTGCCTTTAATTGAACCAGATTCAAGGATCTTAATCAATTTCTGCATCTCACTACTGTATTTTATTTCTTAAACTGCACTGCAACTTTTATTCTATTTTTTTTTAGCTTTTTAATGTTTTACTAACTGTTTTTAATGTTGTTTTTAATGTTTAAATGAATGTTCTTAATTGTTTTTAAATCTTCTTTTCTTTTGCATTATGTTTTAATGCTTAATGGTTTTATGTGAAGCACTTTGAATTGCCTTGTTGTTGAAATGTGCTATACAAATAAACTTGCCTTGCCTTGCCTTGCCTTACCAAAAAATATCCCAACATTGGCAGAGATAAATTACACCCCCCTCTTAACAAAAATTAAAGATGACATACATCGATGGAACTCTTATTTCTTTCCTCGGACTAAGCCATAGAATTGAGTCTGTAAAAATGAATATTCTCCTACGATGCCTGTTCTTATTTCAAGCACTTCCTGTAGAAATTCCCCCAAAACAATTCTCTGAATTGGATAAAATTATTTCAAGATTTATTTGGCAAGGGAAAAAAACAAGAATTCAATTTAAAACTCTACAACTCCCAAAAGAGGAAGGAGGAATGACCCTACCCAATTTTAAGGATTACTTCTATGCTGTCCACATTAAACCCTTAATCAACATGTGTACCCCAACTTATTGTGCCAGGTGGAAAGACATTGAACTCCATTATGAATGATCCCCCAATTCATGCAGTATTGGCCCATAAAAACTTGGGAAAACTTACAAAACCCATTTATTAAATTCCATCTAAAAATCTGGAACAGGATAAGAGGAGAATATAAACTACAAGTACTTCAATGGTGTGCCTAGATCCGGGATTCAAACCAAATGAAATGGATCATAAATTTAAGTCCTGGATCCCAAAAGGTAAAACAACGTTCTATTCCCTGACAGAAAAGGGACAACTAAAGGACTTTCAACACCTGAGGAAAGAATATACTCTTAACAAATCAGATTTTTAAAGATACCTCCAGATACGCAACCATTTTGAACATAACATTAGAAATACAACAGACCTTGATGACCCAATACTGAGAATATTTCTCAGTGCCTACCAAAATGATTTATGTATTTTGGGAGTGTCCAGTGATAAAAACCTTTCTGGGCAGAGTTTCATAAAACATTAAAAAGCATAATTAACACTGACCTGTCCCTGCAATTTTCTGCATTATTCTTAGGAAAATTCGATTTCCAAACAGGGCGTCCAGATGAATACCTGTTTGGCATTTTAATAACAGCCTGTAAAAAAGCGCTCACAAGGCGCTGGTTGCTTCCTGAGCCGCCCACGATACAGGAGTGGATAGATGTCGTAAACGACATCTATGTTATGGAAAGGATCACTTTTTCCCTTCAGCTTCAGAGAAACGAGTTCATTCAACTCTGGGAACAAGTGGCTGAGATACATAAAACCCTTACGAACAGATTTTGTGGAATAATGAATGAATGACCTTGTAACGTTGCTTTAGCTGAGCAAGCCTCATTGACCTCAATCCCATTCTCTCTCAAGTCCCCCTCTGTCTGATGTTTTATTTGTTTTTTGTTTCTTTGTTTTTTGTTTATGCGTACACTCTCCCAAATTGTACAAAGTTACCCAATTTTGAAAAACCGTGGACGCCATATATGTTGGTGTGAATGTATACTTTGTAACCTAAGCTACTGTACAAAAAAACAAAAAAAATTAATGTGAAAAAATAAATAATAATACATCTTTTCCGCATTTGGTTATTCCATTAGAAAAAAAGAAAGTTCCTGGAATTTCACAAGTTCTCTCTTACCTAATTTAAAAATGAACTGAAAAACCCCACATTATACCACTTCATTATGTAGAGGGAACTTGAGCAACAAAGAGGATGCACATAAAATGTAACATCATCATGAAGAGAGACATTCAGCGCACCAGATCACTGCAGAGACCGGCAGAAATCTTCAGATTTTAGGGTGAGAAATACATGATTGTTTGGTTTTAAAATAGGGGCTTTTATTTGCATTACATTTAATATAAAAATAGATATTTATCTTAAATCCCTTGGAGGTTTTTTACTATATGTGTTAGCAATGTAAACATATTGGCTGTATAACATTACTAGTATGCTTTGAGTCATAATCTATATGTAGAATTCAGCCGATACATATAATGTCTAATAATGTCTACTGAGGATTTATTTGTGCTTGGCAAACAATGTATTTCAGTTGTAAAATACAAATGATCTTATACTTAAAACGGCTCACAAAAACATAATGAAACTGTCAGAAGTCTTTGTTCAAAAGGTAGTGGTGAACTATAGAGTATCTTTAACTTCCCTTTTCACCTGTGGCACAATTGATACCACAAAGAGGGGTGGGGAGGACTGGGTTTCCGGCAGCATATTATATTGTTCTTGCCTGTATGTACAAATGCTGCTGCTGGAGCGAAAGAATTTCCCCTTTCGGGGTTAATAAAGTATCTATCTATCTATCTATCTATTATAAATAAGCTAACCTTCATTCTGAATCCTGTTAGTTGACAAAATGCTGATGAACCACACAAACCAAACAGAGGATGACTTCTTCTCCTGCTACAGTCCTTCAGTCGTCGGCTACCGGTACTTTGCTGTGCTGTGGGGATGTGCTGTGACCATCACTGGTACGGTGGGGAACCTGATGACCATTCTGGCCTTCGCCTTAGACCCACGTCTGAGGACTCGCTTTAATGTGCTCATCATCAACCTGGCTGTAGCTGATCTCCTGTACTGCACCATATTGCAGCCCATATCAGTTGACTCCTATCTACACCTCAGATGGCGCAGTGGTCAGCTCTGGTGCAGAATCTTCGGCCTGCTCCTCTTCCTCTCCAACTCTGTCTCCATTATCAGCCTCTGTCTGGTGGCAGTAAGCCGATATCTCCTGGTCACAAAAAGGGCCGTGTTTGACCGTGTCTTCTCTAACCGTGGTCTTATTTTACTCCTGATCTCAGCGTGGGCACTGGGCCTGGCCAGCTTTGGCCCACTCTGGTCTGTTTATGTGTTCGTGCCACAGGTGTGCACATGCAGCTTCCATCGCACCAGGGGTCGTCCCTACAGCACCATCCTGCTCTTTTTCTACTTTTTTGTTGGTCTGGGCTGTGTTGGTGTGTTCTACCTCCTCATTTACAAACGTGTCCAGATTGCCGCACGAGCTCTGCTCCGCTACAGGGCAAGCCGCCGGTCCTCCAGAAAGAAACCATCTTCTTTAGCACAAGGGACTGATGATAGTGGTGCAGAGAGTGGCATGGCAAAGACAAGTAGCTGTGAGATAAGCAGCCACGTGGATCTAGCCAAAAATACGGATGAGATAACTTGTGAAAAATCCTCAGAATCTATCCAGAGGTCTGCCATGGCCATAAGTTCATCAGCAATCAAGTCTCCCTCTGTTATCATCCAGGCATCACCTTTATCCACACCTGCTCCCCCCACTGCAGCACCCTCCTCCCACTCAGGACCTTCAGGAGATGATGATGAATTTAAGCGTGTAACACGCATGTGCTTCACAGTTTTTCTGTGTTTTGTGTTCTGTTTTGTCCCCTTCCTGTTGCTCAACATAGCCGACAAACATAACCGCGCCCCGCAGGTAGTGCACATGTTTTGTGCAAACCTCACCTGGCTGAACAGCTGTATCAACCCTATGCTCTATGCTGTCATGAACCGGCAGTTTCGACAGGCCTACCATGTGTTGCTCAACAGGGCTGTTGCACCATTTACCTGCCTCTGGACCTGGTGGTCCCCTCTGAGATCCTAAACTCCTGGAGCTTAAACTTGCTTGATGTAAACCCAGTATAATATTATTCTCTAGAAACAACACAGACATAGTGCAGCTTACATTCCACCACTGTCAACTTTTAGGTTGCTTTTCTTTGTTATATTTATGTTGTATTTAGAGATGCTCCAATACTGATATTGGATATCAGTCGGACACTGAGCCAATAGCTACATCAGGTATTGGTGGTAATGGGACAATCTGGTATTGGATACAATTATTTTAATAGATAACAATTCAGCAAATTGATATCTATGTATTAATTTTGTAAGTCAAGCCTTATTTTGTCTTACACAGGCTCTATTGTTTCACAACCTCCATGTTTTACTATTTTTGTTCTTCTTTTTTTTACAGTAATGTACAATATTATATTATGTGTTTATGTCATGTATGGAATAAATTATATTTTGTAATACATAATCCCCACTGTTGCATTCAGAATGTTGAATTAGCCAACCATCACCACTAGGTGTCTATTACGTAATTTGAGAAACCACCAATGTTACAAAATCACCACAGGATATTCTTTTGTTGCGCAACATGCCTTATAATAGTAATTCAGGAACTTCTGACTGTGTATTGCTCCTTATATGCTGATAGTACAAGACTAAAGATATAAGCTGTTCAGGTGATCTGGCCTTTATTGCGACATGGGTGGAGTGTGCATGTTTGAGTTGTGTCAAGGCATTCACTTATTGACGATACCGACAAAGGCAAATAGCATTCATACTCCTGTCCACACTCAACCCTCACAAGGTGTGATTTATCTTTCAAGAAGACTAACACAAGAGACCCTCAAGGTTGTAACACGTGTTTCACACATAGAAAACAGGGTTGTTGGTGGCTTGAAAAATAGAAACACAACACTTCTATTTTTGACCCTCTACCGAAGTTATTGTTGTCAAAGATACTAAGTTCTAGCACAGCAATGGCAAAACACAACACAGCAGCAAACCCTGTACTACGGCTACTTTTATCTGAGTGACCAGGCAGCCGAAGGGTTTAAGGCGCCAACCATGAGCCAACGTACTAAAGCATCAGCCATGTATGAGCTGAGAGAGCTTTGATTGGTCATTTAATCAAAGTTTGTTTTAGCATGTTAGCATGCTAATTAGTCAATATTATTATATTTCGTCATGAACTTAACTGGTCGGTAAGTGTAAATTAAAATATTGACTTTTATTTGGCATTTTCAAGTCAAGGGTTCACAAAAGTAATTTATCCTAAAGTTATACCATATTCCATTTAGAAATGAATCCTAAATATATTGTGATATTTCACTAGGGACTAACATTTTGGACTGCCAGCACAGCTAGCATTAAGTTAAAAATAAAATGTAGCTGGCTAACGTTACACACTTTCAGTCCTTCGAAGCCACGTGAACTGTAACTAGCTATATAACATTATTCCTGAAAATAAATTACTTGAGGTACTGCTCGCTTGCAACTACAGTCCCTGACAAAAGTCTTGTCGCTTGGGTACAAGTTGACCTTAAGTGCCCCTCAAATATATTTGTAATCAATTTTTTTTTACAAGAAATGGCTAATTTCAATCCCAATAGCTTTTGAAATAATGTTTTGGTGCCAAACGAAACTGCTGAAAAGCATTCTAACGTTCACAGCTTGGTAAAGCCCACTGAGTCAGTTTTTGCAAAGACAAAAGTCTTGTCGCCTTCATATGATGCACCCAATCCTAGATTACAGCCTCACCTATGATCAATAATTGATCAATCAATTAGTGGGTGTGTATAAAAAGAACCCCAGCACACCAGACCTTCACATCAACTGCAACTTGACCTCTGACAACATGCCTAAGAGTCACCCTGAGACCAAAGCGTTGATTATCAAGGGGATGAAGACCAGATCCACTGCTGAGGTGGCTGACACCTTCAATGTGTCTCAGCGTCAAGTACAAAGAATAAGAAAAAGATTTGAAGAGACTGGAGATGTTTTTGACAAGCCCAGGTCCGGCAGACCCCGCAAGACAACTGCTCGGGAGGACCGTTTGTTGGCTCGAAAATCCAAGGCCAGCCCCTTTTCCACTGCAGCAGAGCTCCACCAGGCCTGGTCACCTCAAGTCCCCGTGTCAACCAGGACAGTTTGTAGAATTCTGTCTCAAAATGGCCTCCATGGTCGAATCAGTGTCCAGAAACCAGCACTAAACAAAAGGCAAATTCAAGGCCCACAGCCTGCTAAAAGGATGGACGCTGGAAAAGTGGCAGAAGGTGGATTTCTCAGATGAATCTTCGGTTGAATTACATCACAGCCGCCGCAAATATTGCAAGAGACCTACTGGAGCCCGCATGGATCCGAGATTCACCCAGAAACCAGTTAAGTTTGGTGGCGGAAAAATCATGGTCTGGGGTTACATCCAGTATGGAGGTGTGCGAGAGATTTGCAGGGTGGAAGGCAATATCAATAGCCTAAAATATCAAGAAGTATTAGCTACCTCTTACATTCCCAACCATAAAAGGGGTCAAATTTTGCAGCAGGATGGTGCTCCATCGCATACTTCCATCTCTACATCAAAGTTCCTCAAGGCGAAGAAGATCAAGGTGCTCCAGGACTGGCCAGCCCAGTCACCAGACATGAACATCACTGAGCAGGTCTGGGGTCGAAGGAAAGAGGAAGCATGGAAGACGAAACCAAAGAATCTTGATGAACTCTGGGAGGCATGTAAGACTGCTTTCTTTGCTGTTCCTGATGACTTCATCAATAAATTGTATGAATCATTGTTGAACCGCATGGATGCAGTCCTTCAAGCTCATGGAAGTCATACAAGATATTAAATATAGACCTCACAGCACCACTACTTAATTCACTGATGTTATGCAACATATTTTTGTATTTGAAGTAAATTATTTGTTCAATTTTCACATTACTCTCTGTAGGCGACAAAACTTTTGTCTTGCCAAAATCTGACCTGTGTTCATTAAATGATCAATCTTTCTTCAGTGAAGCAAATTTATTTTAGTATATTAAACATAATTTGGGAGGGTTTTAGCTTTCATATGAGCAATTTCTAAAACCAATGGATTAATTAAAAGTCAGGTTATAAGCTGTTGTTTCTACAAAATGGATAAGTGACAAGACTTTTGTCAGGGACTGTAGAGGTAACTTAAGAACATAACTGATTACAGATGCTTAACCAACCAGCCAACAACTGATAGTTTACCACATCAACGGCTGATAAACAACAGCCAGCTAACTGGCACATTAGTTAGCTAGCAAGAATTGACAACTTGACGTTACACAGACAAATTGCAAGTTGTTTCTGGCCACCTGTCGATGGAAGGTAAGTACTCACTGACCTTTTAGACTTTGTTCTGCCTTCACAAACTCCTGAGAAATGTATCTGGGTCTTTAGCTTGCTAGTTCTGCGTTTCGTCAGCTAACGCCACTAACCTAACGTTACTCAATGCTGGTTATCATGATGGTTTGCTGAGACTTGGTTTAAGAGTTATGAGAGAACCTAAAATCTCAGAGCCACATATTTTGGTTTTATTCAAACATTGAATGCCTTTTTAATATACAAGTTTGGTGTTACAGTTGAATTAACAAGATAATGTGAACATGATATAAAAACTATTTATCATAGTTGTTCATTAACAACATTTCAGTTTGTCAATAAAACAAAATCAATAATTTCCCTTTTATTGGTGAGTTTAATTTTGATTTGAATGAGCAGGTGAATATAAAAGCATATAACTTAATGGGAGGAAGTAACATGTGTCAGAACAATATATTAAAAGCTGCAGGTGGCAACAATAAAGTAACCACAAAGGGACTCACAACCAACATTGAAACAATAAATAATGTGCAGTCTGCGCAAAATACTCTACTTACATGTTCAGTTTTTATCATTTCTCATGATCATTTTATCATGTGTTATCTTTAAGTATCTTTAAGTAACAGCTGCATGATAGTTGAGGTGTATAATACAGGGGCCTGGGACACTAATGGAGTGGATATTAGTCCAGCTAATTCAATTATCTCTCTTTTGTGTCTTCAAATAGTTTAATTATTAATAATAATACAACATTGTAAAAGGGAATTTAAAGTTTGTGTTTTACTGATTTCAAAGTGCACAGCTAAATTCAAATGCGGATTTAAAAAAGAAACATCTTAATTAACAGAGGTGCTGTCAAGTATTTCAGATTAAAATAGCAAACTATGTTCACAGTAGATTTGTAATGTAAGTAGCTAAAAGTAAAGCTGACGATGAATGATAGTGGTTTGGTTAAATATAGAAGACAGAGGCTTATTGGAAAATGCTTCCACAGGATTGTGGGGGCAGGCAATTAAATCCTGGAAGACCGAAATCAGGCAGCCCCGGTACATCTTGCAAGAGGTCAGAATCAACAAATTCGCTGGGGTTATTGATAAACCTCAGTAACTCATCGTCTGTGGCTGCAAAGGAGTCAGACAGCATGGGGTCAGCGTGATACGTTTCCAGAGGTGACTGCAGAGAATGAGGACTCCCGTTTTGTTCTGAAAGCAGAGAAAGGGAGAAGAGAAAGATCATGTTTCTGTTATTTATTTATGGTACTGCTTTCAGAGAAATGTGACGTGCTTTGAAACTCACCAACAGAAAAAAAGAAAGTACAGACTGATGCTATAGGATTTGATTTTGCACAAGATTCTCGTGAATTGCATGCAGGCGTGGTACTTTTCTTTCAGCTCATCAAATAATTCAAGTTCTCTAACAATATCCAATACACTCGGTTTGTTTAACTGTTTAAATAACTCAATTAAAAGTACTTACTGCCTTTTGTAATTCATAAAAGAATAGTTCAGCATTTATACTTTAGAGTTAAATACGAAGATTAAATATAAGCCAACAAGAAACAGCCGGTAAACTTAGCTCGAAGACTGGCAACAGGGAATCAGCTGGACTGGCTCCGTCAAATATCGTAAGAAATCTGCCAACCAGCACCTCTAAAGTTTACTGATTAATACGTTAACCTTCTTGGTTCTGAGCAGTTGCCAGGCAACCAGAGGAGACACCAGGAAGTTACTGGTTGTGGCCAAGAAAAAGCCCAGCACATAACAGCTTATTATTGTTTTAACACGTTGGATTTTGTATGGATTTAAGAAAATAAATATAATTTCTATAATTAGTGAGAGGGTAGGTGGATTTTACCATTTAAAAAAGTGTATCTCCCAAATTTCCCAAATTTTTGCTTTCAGCAAAATGCTACATAGATCTGCAGCTTGAAGACTGTCAGATTAAATGCTATTGCGGCCACAATTACTCCTAGTGACAATATTTTTTTATCAATCAAATCAATTAATTATAGTTCAGCCATATTATTTTTGATTTCATGATTAATCATTACTGTTGGTATTGTTTAACCTATGGCCTATGTGCTGTTTTTATTTTACGTCTTTCCATTGATTTTAACACATACAAAGTGTTAGAGAATTCAAGCATCAGAAGGTAGAATCAAAAAGCTATAAACAATTAAATAAATGTGTTATGAACAGTTTTGCTCAAACCAATCATTGTTAGATATGTTCAGTAGAGCAGACTACTGTACATGTGCATGCAGTAGAAGCAGCCCACAGCCCCACGTCGTATAAGTTAGAAGCTCAGTTTCATAGCTGTCGCTTGACATCTAGACAGCATCTTCCCCAATGATTTCCCACAGCACAGGGTCAAAATAGAGAGGGCAAACCCTGAGCTCTGTGACAAAAGGAGAGTGATTTGTTTGGATGAGGTTTTCAGCTGGATGGGACAGCAAGGAGAGCCATGACTCACCAGCTGCCTCTCCACACAGGGCATTCATTGGCTCCAAGCCTTCACCCTGTGCCATGTCAGAGGACATTGGTGACCTAGCCTCCAGTGTGTTCCTACATGACCAATAACAAACAGTCATTACAACCAGTTGCTCATGACATTAAAAAAAGGGATGGGAACACTACTTCTCAGATGAAGCCAGTGTATTTTTAGTTTGTAGTTGTTGTTTCTGTATGAAAAGCACATTTAGAATATAAAGGACGATTAAGTATTATTCTAAAAAGCAAGATGCTGTGAACCAGCCTGGAGAAAAAGAATAATACACTTACTCCTTTGAAACAAACACCAGCTTGGTTTTGATGTACTTTATGTAAGGACTGTCACCTGAAAGAGAATGAGTTTAGAAATAGATGTGTCACATTCATCCCCAACACTATCAATACACACAGTATATATATATATATATATATATATATATATATATATATATATATATATATATATATTAAACATATGAGGTGTGTTTTGGGCAAATTTGCTTTCCAAAAATAGCAAAAAGTATAAGCAAAACATTTGTTGCCCTTACTTCCACTATTCTCAGAGTAGTATTTTCCAAAAGCTTCGTCTTTAGGGGTGTTGGGATATAGGTAGAGAAGAGGATTTTCTGGGATATTTTCAGCTTCTAAGATCTGGAAATTCCTGATGATTTCATGGAAGGGAATCTGGCAGAGGTCGAACTTGGTGAAGGGCTGGACTGTCTTCACGTCAGGTTCACCTACAATAGACAGAGGATGATAGCATTTGATATCGGTACTAGATTTGTCTACCATATAACAATTTGAAACAATATTTTAGGATCATTAGGAAATAAAAAATATCTCACCATTTATGGTGATTTCCACCCAAGAGAAGGTGATTCCCCCAATGACACTTTCACTGAAGCGCAACAAGAACGTGCCTCTCTTTTTCTTCTTCAGGAGGGACTTCTCTTTGCCTTTGCTCACAAAGCCCATGATGAGGCTACAGTGCAAAAAAAAAACAAAAAAAAAACAATAAAACAAGAAACTTCTCCCATTTTCCAGAAATTAAAAAGGCATTATCTCAACTGCTTCTCATTAAACCCCGATTGGACTAAAACATACCCATCCCTCCACAAGTCTTCAAGGTATGTTTTCACCATCACCAAGATTCCATCGAACCACACCCAGAAAGTGTCAGGAGTATTTTCCTGTAACAAAGGGTGTGGAAAAGGTCATCAATTCACACCTACAGTATATTCATTAACAATAAACACACAAGATTAAGAATCTGCCGTCACGCTGGCGGCTCTGTGAGGCTGTAATGCTCATTGTGAAGGAACACATATTGTACGATGGACAAAAGTTGAGGTGCACAGCTTGTTTTTGATCTGAATGAGTCACATTGAATTAAATGTAAAAAATGATAGTGGTTGATATGGAAGGGACTGTCAGCTAACATGATCACATTAACATGTTGAAGTTTAGCAGGTAATGTGTGTCATGTTCGACACCTTAGTTTACCATGTTTGGTAGCTTACATACATATTAGCGCGAAAAACATGATGGGTATCTCATTCGTGACCTGATGGTGGCGGTAGAGGAAAAAGTAGGGGATCGTTAAAGTACTGACAATTCGTAATGGCAATCATTTTAGACATTTCACTCAAGTGATGAGGGAAAAGTCAGGGGATCACCAAAGTCGAGATATTATGAGTCGAGTGGTTAGGGTTAATGTTAATCACTTAAACTATGCTGAAAAATTACTACTAGGATTCAGTATTCTTACCTTGCTAAATTTTGTCCAAGCTACTTTGCAGGTGTCATATTTCTGCTGCTTTCCTGGTGGGATGGAAAATAAATGAACATTAGACAACTCTCACTCACTGACATCTAAAATAAAACATGCATACAAGCCATGAAAGACACTGAATTATAGTGGGCAATCCTTTTGATCATGATCTAATACAAATCAATACGTCATATACCATCATTATTCCAATGATACTGTTAACAAACCTTTCCATAAAGACAAGCACCTGTAATGTATATGAATCAAACAGCTGTTGTAAATATGATAAAGTTGTGAAAATGCAATACCACTTTCGAGCTTTTTAGATTGACACTAATGTGTCTTCTTTCACTTTTTGCTCTAAATGATGAATTAAACGTTTTGGCCATCCAAAATGGTAAAAGAGTACTAATTTACGACCATCCCGACTGGTTAGAGTTGGACACAATATGTATGATCAGCTCTATTCTTATGAGAAACTGGATAGATAAAATATAAAACACCAACAAACTGATGCAGGAATTCTTTTGGTTAAATAATGTCTATCCTTACAAATGGCATCCAAAAAAGGAAAAACGGCAATTCAACATTTTTACACCAATGCCTCTAGAGCTTAGAAGTTTTGCTGAGGCCAGTCAGTCTTACAGATGCATTGAAGTAACTTGTGTCAAAATTGGACCAAAGTGTTTCCTGATATTATGTTTGATTCACAGATGAACAAATTCAGTCCTATTTTTAGACAACAAACAAAAATAAGCAAAGGCAAGCAACTGAAGCAGAACATCAAAGCAGCATTTACCAAAGAGTCTGAGTGCGATCATTTCCAGCTGATCCTCATTCAGACCACGTTTAGTGGCAGACAGAAACTGCCAGCTCAACATTTCTCCAAACTGCGGCCAAGTGGCTGCAGGACAGTTGGCAAAGAACACGACATCCTGGAGAAACAGACGCACATTAACAAATATATACACAATACATTTATAATGCCTTCTAATAGCTCTGCAACATGCTACATGGTGTGTGTTATTCTTTCAGGGATCTCTCACCTTTGTGTCCACACTGAGCAGGTTGAACCAGAGGACAGACGCCCAGGCGCTCTGCTGCTGGCTGGAGTTAGAGATGATGACCACCGGGATTGAGGAGGCCTAAATTGGGTGCCAGGGAACGGTAACTTTTATTTAGGTCATATTTCCATAATCAAGACAATAAAAACAAGGACATAATACTTCATTTGTAGACAGAGCACATGTAGGTAATTATTATTTTTATAAAGCCAGTCGTATAACAAGAAAGGAAGCAGAAGAAACTCCACCTGCAACTCAACTGACACGCCTTTCATCTCAAATACAGTCTCAAAGTAGATGATGTGCAGCTCCTCTGTAACACTGAGAGAAATCTGTCAACACCAAAAAACACACACTGGTCATTATTTGATTGTTCACATCTCCTTGAATTATGAGTTGAGTTAAACTGTAAGCACAGATATCGTCAGGATTGCTAACGTCTACTCACATCACTGACTCCTTTGCCGCCACCTCCAGACTTCTGCTCCTTCAGAGTCTACAGACAAATAAGAGTACTAAATACAAAATAAATCAAACAAAGATATTTCCACCTGATATTAAAGACAGTGTCATTTAAATGTTTTGTCTTAATCACGACGCTGGAGACTGCTTTATGTGTGCACTTGAAAATGTCACAGTTAAAGTATTTATCCTTCAGATGTCGCAATTATTAAAGTCTTTATATCTTGTTGTTGATAAGAGTTTTCTCTGTTGTCCTTTAATATTTATTATCTTTTTAAATCATTATCACTCACAAGATGCCTGAAGTCTGCTACCATGCCTCCATTCTGGCTCTCTGCCATGTTCAAGGCCTTGCTTTTGGTCCCAAGGACATTAAAACGCCGATATCTACAAACATACAAGGTTTTATAAAAACAGATTCAAATCAAATGCAAACGTTTAAAACAGTTCTTCTTGAAATGCCATGAAAGCTAAAGTTATATATAACAAATACTCACCCTTTGATCTGAGGAGCCTCCCTAATTTAAAAAGGAGGAGAAAAACAGAGCAGTGACCACAGGGGGCAACAAAACATCCACATCTATTGTCAGAAGTCAAGAACTAAAGTTGCAGGTTTGCTGTGTGTGTGGTGAAAGTAACGCAAACTAAAGGAGGAACCTCACCTGTCCATGGACACATTCACTTTCATAGAGTGGTTCAGCTCAGGGAACTTAACAAGAAGCCTGAAAATATTAAATCAGGTGTAAGACTTTAGAAATATTAAAAGGCTGGATGAGTAGGATTTGACAGTTTTTTTTAACTCTCTTTCTTGGCTCGAGGACACCAGAAGCACACGCCCCGACTGCGTTTAGGGTGCTCGCTAGTGGGTTGAAGCCAAACCCAGATAATCTCCTGTTTTGGGACAAGCTTTGTTTGTTTGAAGTTTCGCCTCACTATATTAAAAAAAAAATCTTAGCGTCCTCTTTATCTGGCACCTGGTTGCTTTGTTGTTAAATAAGATAATACAGGAAGTATTATCTGCAAATACTGACATCCTCATACTCGTAGTCGGTCATAATTGATGATTGAGAGGAATTATCTTTGTATGAGTCTATAGGTATATTGTTTTTTAAGAAAAATCCTAATCATCCTGCCTTTAAGATACTTAACAATAGAAAGTGACAAAAGGAAAATAGGAGCACTCTCAGGGTTACAAAATATTTAACAAAATAAGTTTGAGAGATCAAAGTTACATTTCGGAAAAGGATAACAGAAGACTTCGGAGATAAGCATTAAATTATCATTGTTCTCATGGTCATCGTGTTCATATGAGATCAGAATTTCTGTAATGTTTATGTGGTGAATTAAAACCCTCTCCAGCCAGTAAGTTTAGGTGGGTTTAGCTCCTCTGCAACCCTTTGTTTTGGTACAGGCAGATTGCACTCTTTCAAAGAGTAAATGAAGGCATTGATTGGAATGTTCCTAAGAAAAAGTCTGTCCATATAAAAAGTCAAACATTTACTAAAAGTAAATTAAAATAAATACATAGCATTGTAGTGATTGCCTGGAGTGGCACACTGACCTGGTCTTGACAGAGAACTGGACGTTTGTGCGCAGCACCAGGGGTCCTTTCCCCTGAGGCATGGAGGGCTGAGTCTCCACCACAAAGGAACTTCAAGAAACAGTTACACAATAATGTCATCAAATTTAACAAGGAAATCACACGAGAGCAAGACAGTGTATGAAAGTGTGTCCTAAAAGAGAGACCTCTTGAGTAAGTCTTTTAGAAGAGAATCTGCTCTCTTCTGCATTATGGGTTTTTGGGCCTTCACCGGGTCGTTGTCATAGGTCACTTTTCCAACCAGCTCCTCCAGCTTTCCAAGAAACTCACGCACCTGGAACAGACACACTGCCACATAGGTGAACCTACGAAACAAGAGGAAAAGAGCAAAAGTGATGATGTCCACACAAGTCTTAAGAAAAGGAAGAAAAAAAAAAAGAATAAGAAAAAAATCATTGACAAATAAAGACCATGAATTAGAGCTTCCCCTGCCTAGTCGATCTTTTTGGTCTTAGTCAACTAAGATTTTCTTTAGTCTATTAGTCGTTTTTTATGCTTTTTTCATGCTGAATAATGTATTTATAAGAAACTTGTGAGCACATCTCTGGTTTTAAAGTGGTGCTTTTGTGTGCTTCTTTGTAGAGGAACTCAGTTTTACAGATCTCTCGAGTAAATCAAGTAATTTATTAGGTGAAAAAATTGTTTCAGTGTTCGTTAACTAGGAATTTCTTTAGTCGAGGAGAGCCCTACCACGAATGTGATGATAGTAGTGGTGGGATTGGGAAAGTCTCAAATTCCACCTATAAAACAGTAATTGTTTCTCCAGCCTTGCACTTCATTTACAAAAGGATCATTGATATAACTGTTACAGTAAACGTTAAAGATTGAAACTGATGTGAAGCAGGTGGAGATGAACATACCACTTCTCTAGCTGATCCAGAAAAACATTGTCTGGAGCACCAATGCAGGCCTTCTGCTGCCTCCTCTGCCACTCCACCAGCTCCTTTTTCACCAATATATCGATCAGATCATCAGTCCTGTCCAGGAGCTTATTTAGGTCTGACAGTGTGCTCTAAGAAGATAATTGTATGACACAAAAATGATTATTATTATTAATTGGACTAAGAAGAGATGAAGGTGTTAATTAAGAATATAATATAACTTTGTACCATTCTACATTCATTCAGTCTGTTGATAAGTGACTGAAAAACTTTCATTTGTTCCTTCTTCACCGCCTCATCGACCACAGCTGCATAAACGTTTCCACAGCGGGATCAGAGTTTCCATAAAAGACAAACCAAAACAAAAGAGAACATATAGCTGTGATTCGGGCGCTTTATTACTCATCCTAAGAGAACATCGTCACAGCATGGAAATTTAACCAGAACTTTTTAATCTGCTTACCTTCCATTTTATAGGTTTGGTATTTAAAATCAAACTCGTCTTGCTGCTCCTCCAGACAAAACATTGCATGTTCCATGCACTACATCCCAAAAGTCCAGAGAATAAAAGAATGGGTGAACTGTGATATTTTTCAATTGCAAAGCACAACACAATGGCATAAAGCAACATGATCTGCACCTGCACTTCATTCCGAAGGCCAGCCATTTTACGTTCAAGGTCCTGCTGGCTGCCTGTCTCCATGGCTTCTTGCGCTACTTGCAAAAGCTCGACCTGAGAAAAGCAAAGGATCAAGAGAGGCAGGTATAGAGATAAAGAGTCTTTCTGATGTGAAATTGTTTTCAGTACATGTGACACTTTTTAAATAACTGCCAATACATTTTTTTAGAAGAACTTAATAAAGACAAAATGTATAACGGAGATTCTCATTGGACACCTTGAACATATCTTTATAAACTTGGTTTTACATAAAGTAATGAATTAAGTAACAGTACACACAGCACATCCACTCTTGGTGGCTGGCCTTTGAGTCAACAACCAAAACATGGCAACTTTTTAAGTGACCATATGATAAAATATTTGTTTCTAACAAATAGCAGGTGACAACTGCTATTTTTTTTCTAGAGCAATATGTGTGATTGTAATTGTTACGAGTGCATGCAGTTCATTCAAATATTGTATGAACAGTGGGGTGTGTCCCATCTATTATGTCACAATACATTCATTAAATGTTGACCTAACCTGCTCAGGCAGATCAGCAGTTTCCAGGATTTCCTTCTCCTTTACCAGAAACCATAGGATTGTGTTTGCCAAGGCACACGGGTCATCCAGGTATCTCTGCTAGGAGAGAGAAAGGTTAGAGGGATATCGGAGTCAAAGCCATCATTATGGTCCAAAAATATAGATGGCTTCTGTTATCCATTAATACCTGAAAGTTCTGTTTATAGCGTCTAATGTTGTGCTGCATTAAGAAAGACTCCTCTTGGACAAAGCGGCTATGTTGTATATCCAGATTCTCCAGCAGGACCTGGAACAGCGCCATCGCCAAATCATGGTCCCGTGCTGCTCGTTGCCTAAAGAACAAAAACAACAAGATACAAATAGCAGAATTTTACAAACAGGGTAATTTACTGTAATCTTCGAATGGCATAATATGGGTTGAACGATATCAGGGGCAAAAAGAGATGAGAATGCTGCCTTACCACTCCTGCTTCTCTATCCAGACTGACAGGTAGTGCCTCACATCCATAGGCAAGGCATCCCTGTCATAGAGCTCGTGTAGCTGCTGATCGTAGGGGGGAGGCAGCTCCCTCAGTCTTTCCCACTGAGCCATCCTAGAGAAACACAAACATACACACACAAACAGTGCGTGGCATTAAAACACAGCGCCATTGCATTTAAAGGGGACAGGTTCAAACAAGTCTGTAATTAACAGCTGAAGGAGTAAAGTGCAAACCCTGCGACTGATAACTAACGCTGTACGACTGTAGACGTGTGAAGTAATGTCTGCAAATTGTGTTATGTTTTTTTGTTTTTTTTAGACCGAGGATAACGTCACTTAATTTGTTTGCTACTTGAGCTTGTTTTGGACGAGCTGTCAGTCAGCAGCGGAGACAGGACAGGGCCCATTAACAACGCAACGTCTGCTTACCTCCCTTTATGCTGTCAGACAGAGTCCACTTAGAAATGTCTCGGTAACTAACGTCCGCTCACTGGTCATTTAACTCAGGCGCATCGCTTCTCTTGTTTCTTTCGTTATCGGTAACGACAGTTGCAGTAAAACAAAACAACTGCGAGCAGTCCAGCGTGTGAATGTTATTTCCTCGACGTGTTTTTACTCAGTTCTCTGTTTCATTGGATATCTACTCATCCCGCCCAAGTGGTTCTCCTCGAACTAACGACGGGCACCATTTTGGCTCTGACGCAACTGCCGTTAAAGCGCTCCAGAGCCGAAATGTCCGGAATCGGTCAAACCGTTTCCTAGGGAGCGCGGAGCTGACAGCTCATTGGTCGAGCTGGTCACAGAACAGCGCGTGCTGTTGGTACATTTTCCACGTCAATCATTAGTGAGGGGGCGTGGTCAGTGAAATAGAAACTTATGGCCCTGAATGCAGATTTCCCGAGAAATGAGGTTGTGAAAGTGACGAAGCGAGCGCGTGACGCATTCAGGGGTGGAGCACGGGATTCTGTGCCCGAGGGGCCCTCCCTTTAAACACGTAAAAGACGTTTGAACAAGACTGGAATATACATGTATTATTTACTGTGTAGCCTAATATGTAACCATTTCCGCCACTTAAACTCGTACACAGTGATATGCCCCCATTGGGTTGAGAAACAAATATCCTCCACTTCTTCATTTCCACTACATTAAAGGTCTCTTCACCTTCATCATCTTCTACACTTATTTCTGTCTCTTATTCAGGTGCAAGAGCCCAACTAAGCAAGGAGTTGTAGAGTCTAGCTTATGATAAAGCGGTATGGTATATCATTCATATTTTTGCATGATTAACACCATTCGAGAAATAAATATTGCTGGCTGTTCCATGGGGGAAATTATGCATTAGAAATCCCACACTTTGACATTTTTTTTCAACAATTGAAACAGTTTTATGTAAAGTTATATACATCAGAATCAACAAGGGAAGCCAAGCTTTTGAACGTTTTTTGACGATCTGAACATTTATTATTTATATTTATTATTATATTTATTATTATATATTTCCAAACCATGTCAGTTCCCATTATAAATTCAGTTTTAAGTACATTATCAGGATATAAGTTTAACATAAGTAAAAGTATAATGTTCCCAATTGATGCTCTTGCTGGTCCCTTGAAAATTTCAACCCAGTTTAAATACTTAGAGTCAATGTCACTAAAACATTTGCAGATCTTTACAAGGAGAACTTCTTAAAATCATTTGAACAAACAACGCAAGATCTGCAGAGATGGTCTCATATGCCCATATCATTAGCAGGCCGAAATAATATTATTAAAATGACCATCCCTCCTAAATTTCAATTTTTATATCAATGTATTTTTTTTTTCGCTGCACAGATACAAATTTGTTCAGAGTTCATTTGGAGCAAAAAAATACCAAGAATAAGGAAAGCATTCTTACTAAGACCCAAATCAGCAGGGGGAATGGGATTGCCAAATTTCCAGCTTTATTATTGGGCATGTAATATGAGAATGATGTCCTATACTCTCAGCCCTGGCCACTGTAAAATTGATAATTAAGCAAGAGCCTGACAGTAAAGGACGTACAGTATATCAAATATATATGATAAACTGTCTCAGTTGACAGGTACAACAACTATGGAAGACTTGAGATTACAGAGGAGCAGTGGGAAACAACTTTCGAACAGATTCACAGCACTTCAGTGTGTGCAAGACATGGCCTCCTGCAATTTGAGATAATACACTGTTTACACTGTAAATAATCACTACAGGGCATTTGTTCTGGAGTTGCCTGAGGATATCAAATTATTGGAGCAATATTTTTCATACCGTATCAAACATTTTGCAAACACCTATTGATTTAGATCCCTTGATGGCAGTTCCAGGAATTATAGATAGATAGATAGATAGATAGATAGATAGATAAATAGATAGATAAATAGATAGATAAATAGATAGATAGATAAATACTTTATTAATCCCGCAAGTGGAAATAATTTTTCTACAGCAGCATTTTTACATAAGAAAAGAACAATTTTTACATAAGAAAGAACAATATATAAAAAAATAGAATAGAAGAAGAAGAAGAAGAAGAAAAATAAGAAGAAAAATAAGAAAAATGCACAATATATACAACAAATAGAATAGAATAATAATATTAAATTAAATTAAATTAACTAACAAAACAAAACAGTCGTGCAAGATGTAACCAACCAACAACAAACAAAGGTGCTATGGCTGGGTGGTTTACTTGGCCAGAGGTGATTTATTGTAGAGTGTAGAGGGCAGGAATGATCTCCTGTATCTGTCCTTGTGACAGCGGAGCTGGAGGAGTCTGTTGGAAAACGTGCTCCGCTGTCCCTGCAGTAGGTGGTGGAGAGGGGGGTCCGGGTTATCCAATATGGATCATAATTTCTTCGGTGTCCTCCTCTCCACCACCTTCTCCAGACTGTCCAGTTTGCAGCCAATGATGGAGCCGGCCTTCTTAACCAGTTTGTTAAGTCTGTTGCTGTCTCCGGCTCCAACGCTGCTCCCCAGCAGACTACGGAGAAGAACAGAGCACTGGCAACAACAGACTGGTAGGACATCTCCAACATCTTGCTGCATACATTAAAGGATCAATAGATCAAAGGATTATAGAGTCTAACATAGTAAAAAATGCTGTGGAACACAATATAATTTCATTTGTTTGCCTACTGGCACGAAGATTGATCGTACTCAATTGAAAACAGAGAACTTTACCAACACATTAATATACATTCAATATATATATATATATATATATATATATATATATATATATATATATATATACATATATATATATATATATATACATATATATATATATATATTATGTCATAACCTGTATTGATTGATCTCAAAGATTCTTGACAGAATGGGTGGCATTTTAAGAATAATGGACAGTTACAAGCAACTTAACAGTCACAAACAAATCATGATCAAGTTTATATTGCATGTATTTTGGACATGTAATTGTTTAAAATTAATTAATTAATTTTATTTTATCTTTTTTATTTGAATCTCCCCTACCCGTTTATTTTACTTATTAATTTATTTTCCACAAATTCATTTTATTACAATGTTTGACATTAGTATTGTTGTTATTCCTTGCTTTATTGTCTGTACATAGCTGTGCGTATGTATGTGTGAAGGGGGGTTGTATGTTCTGTATGCTATGACTAAAATGACAATAAACACAGTTAAAAAAAAAAAAAAAATCCCACACTTTGTAAATATCTTCTATATTCACATTTCTCACACATCAATTGTATTTGTGTTTTTGTTCATTCTGTTCAGTCTTCTTGAACTTTACATACACTGGAGATCATGCGATGGCATCACACCAGCTGGAACGTTAAATTGGACCAGGGGCGTAAACTTGGGGTCCAATGGTCCCTTCCCCACTACCTACCTACCGCCCTACATCCATCACTCTTGCTCGGACCATACCCTCAAACTCAGCCTTCATTTGGATCTCAACTACACCTGTAAAGTTCCGTGACACCAAAACAGGCCAGAGGCGTAATCATTGGGAGGCTTACGCGGTTGAGACACTGTCACAGTGACAACATCTGTCCACATAAATACAGATGGAAATATAACCGCCTGGCAGTGTAGCCGACTCAAAACCATCACTGTGGTAGTGTCTCTGATTAGTTATAAATTAAAAACAGGATTATGTTACAATTTTACTCACTTGGAAACGAAAAAAAACACACACTAACTGGAGTTACAACAGGTCTACCATGCTGTCACCCAAGGTCATTTCATATCTTCTCTTATCCTTATCATGCCAGCTGCAGCTATCAAACTCTTACACACACATTTCTTTGTTATGCAAGGTTCATCATTATCACACATGAAGAGGGAAGCCTCAACCTCCCTTCCAGGCTAATCGCTTCCTAAAATGGGCTTTCCAGCTGACTGACAAATTCAACAGCAAACTCCAGAGCAAAACTATTGCTCCCCTTTCTTCTGACAGACCGTGGTGAGGAGTTGTTTACCTCCTATTTTATTTGGCCCCCACCACACCTTTCGGCCCTTTAAATTAGTTCCTGTTTTCCTCCGTTCCTGAACAAACTGGTTCCAAATAACAAAAATTAAGTTTAAATTGATCATATCGATATTTGTATGTAAAATTCCAATAAAAGAAGAAAGTAAAAACGTGCGAGAGAACGTGCAAACTCCACACAGAAGGAGCGCCCGGGATCAGGGATCGAACCCGGGCCCCTATTGCTGTGAGGTGACATGCAGGCCTCATACTTAAACTTAAAAAAGGTTAATATAATTTATCATTTACCACCACTAAGTAGCCATTTTTAAAGATGTATGTACAAATATTAAAATGTTGTGTTAATTTGTGTCTTTACAATAGATATCAGGTAACTTCTAATATTTTCTTTTCAAATAAACACTTAAAAATAATGACCTACCAGGGTTATTATTTGGGGGTGTATTTTGTCTACCAAGCTGGTACCACCGGCCCTCTGTGGGAACAGTTGCGTTTGTTATTCATCCCTTCAGTTCCCACTCTCACCAGTAGATGTCATACTTGTCACAACATTTCAGACATTAGTTTGAATTAGTGAATTAGTTATTAAAAGAAAAGAAATGCAAATTTGCCATGGAGAAACTCATCGCTCCATCAGATACAGTACTCATTACTATTTAATTATTTTAATGTTGAATTACAGTATGATATTTTGTACGCTCAATATCCTTCAACTGCCTTTGTACCAACACAAAAGGGAGATCAGGCTTATGGAGACTATTATTGTATTGTTAAATTAGTGTAATTTGTAATGTAGAATGTAAACTTAAAATATCCACATTCTCAAAAACAATGCATAGGTTGTGATCTCAGAGTCCTAAATGTCAGCTACAAATTCCCTTTTGTTTGTTGTACAGCACACATGCTCACCCAGAGGTCAGATCCTGATTCTATCTATCTGTCTATTCTAACAAACATTGTTATCTCTGTGCTGTGGATAGATCGGGAAAAGTTTTTAAAGTTTTAAATTGAGGTTATCTTCCTTCTAGACTAAAAAACATGTAATTTAAAAATATTGAACAGATCTTAAACTGGTGTAGCTTCTTTAATGAAATCTAACCACTTCCAGGAAGCAGGCTGTTATTTTCTCTGAACTGGCCTCATCTGATTAAACAGCAGACAGTTAGTTCCTAATCTTGTTCCACTACATTTTTAGAGTTCATCGTCTACTTTATATTTTTTGAGGGATACTGACTTTAGATTCATCAAGCTTTGATTGAGGAGTGTAGAAATATCTGTTTGGTAAATATGTGTACAAAGAGCAAAGTTCACAGAAAAGTGCTCAAAAAGATAAAAAAGATAATTTCCTGTTCATCAGTAATTACTTTAATCTGTTTATGATAATCACCGTTTACAAACATGTAATTTCTCTAAATAACTAAATAACATAACGATCCATATGGAATTATCTTGTTCAGGGTATCTGTTCCTAGTGTGAGTTGGAAAAGAAGAAGGCTGCACACACACACACACACACACACACGCACACACGCACACGCACACGCACACAGACACACACACACACACACACAAGCAAACACATTGAGTTCACTCAACGTTCCCCTTTTTGGACTGTGAGATAAGAAACACATAGAAACAGAGAGATCATGCAAATTCAACAGAGATGTCAGCCAGCTGGGTTCAAATAGGCCTCGAATAGATATTCAGAGATAATTTTCACACCAGAATTGCCATTGTAGTCTAAATAGAAATAACATTAAGGATGTCTCTGTTTTTTTAATCCTCCCAGTATGTCATGTCAGGGAGGCAGTGAGTCAGAAGAATACCAGCATCCTAAAACCAAAGCAGCCAAACTGGAACTGTGCTTTGTCTTTTACCATAAAACTTCTCAAGACAATTACAGTACAAATAAAATGAGAGTGTGCACAATTACCACACTGACAGGGACTGTATGCACACATATAGATTTAATATACAATTTATTGACTTTTAAAGAAAAGGAAAAATAAACTATAAAACTACAAAACTTAGTTTTCAGTCTATTGTCCCTGCAATTAACACCAGAGGTGGGAATGAGACTCTGACCCGACAAAACGTTTCCATGGAAGGGAAGAAAATATCAAGAGTGTTGAAGGACAACGACCAGACGAAAAGACACTGGATGTAGAGCAAAATGAAAGTCTTGAGGGATTGAAGGTTTAATTTCCTGAGACCTGTTCTTCAGAAGTTGATGCTTAATATGATACATTGTTCAACTATTTAATCAATCATACACAGAAGGAGCTATTTTTCTACAAGCAAAAAAGTTTCAACGCTTACGTAGTGAGCTTGTTAAACCTTGTTTGCAATTAATGCGTAATCTATAATTACCTTTTTACTCTAAGTAAATTTCATTACATTTTTCATTACAAAAATCTTCAATAAAGAATCATTATTGCGTCAAACGGTGTAAAATGAAGTTTGTGCAGTCACACAAATAGAAAAGCTTTTTTCCCATTTCAAAACTTGATTCTGATAATCCACTGAGTAAGACAAAAATGTGTAATCTTGTTTTTCAAATAATCTATATTATGTAACGCCTGGTAAACCCAAATCTTACTCATCAACCATGTCAGTTAACAAACATTGATCCTGTGCTACTCTCTTCTTTTATTTAATGTATAAACTACATATAAAGATATTTACTGCTAAAGCTTCACAGGCTGATGTATTGATCCCTCAGTCTACTGGACAGTGATGACGCCATGCTCCCAGTTCAACTGGTTCACCAGCACGTCGTCCTCCTGCTTCATGGAGTTGAGCAGATACCTGACGCCTGCTTTCACACCGGTCTTCACCCCTGCACCCAGGGCGAAGCCCGCCACCCCGGCCGTCCCCCCGGTGGCCACCATGAGAGCATCGGTGCCGAGGTCCACCGCGCTGAGGATGGCTCTCTCCTTGGCTGTCTCGGAGCAGTTGACTGAGGCATAATACACGGCTGTACCGAGGTTGTAGAGGGTGCTGACTGCAGGGATCCACTCCACCACGTTGTAGACGCGCTCCTCGCTTTTGTTGATGCAGCTCCTCTGGGGGCTTCGCCTCCCCCGTCGACCCGAAGCGGCGGCGGTCAGAACATCCTCCTCTGCGCTGCACTGACGGATCCAACACTCGGACTCCGTGGATCCAGAGGGTAAGACGCGGCTGCCTTTCTTCAACACTCCCTGGTACTTCCCAGGTTTGAGTGGTCCACTGCTGGTCACACCTGCACACAGGACTCCCAGTCTCTCACAGGCGCTCACAGCCTCCTTTAGATCACCTGTGCCTCCTTCCACAGCTGTTCCTACCAGTGTGGTTCCACTCACCCTGGTCCAACCCTCACAATGCCCTTCATGCTCGGAGGAACCGTCTCCCACCATGGTCAGCTGCTGGATGTTAAACATCACAGCCTCCATGTGGCGCCCTGCTTGATTCCTCCCTGAAGGCGTGGATGCAGACTTGCTCACCCTCCTCTCTATCAGACCCTCCACCTCCATCAGGAGCTCCTCCGTGTCCGCCACTCCCAGCAGGTCGTACAGCTTGAGCACCAGGGTCTGTGCTTCCTGTTGGCAGCCTGCCACCACCAACACAGGCACTAAAGAGAGACCCAGGAGCTCCTGGGGGAACATGGAGGAAGATGGGTCGTCCACGGTGCTGGCAGCTAGCAGCTCCTCACAGCTGACGTTCCCCTGAATGTGGAGGTGATCTTGAATCTGCTCCGGAAGCTTCGCCCTGAGGACTGATATTATATTTTCGGCAGATCGAACTCTCCCCTCTATTTGTGCAGGATCAGGGTTTTCTGCAGATGGGATACCGAGTTGGAGTTTGGGTCCCTGGAGAGACGGATGATCCTGTTTGGCTGTTTCCTCTCCCGCTTCATTGAAGTCAGCTCCTGGAAGCGGAGTGTTTCTCAACGCCAGAGGAGGTGGGATCCTGCACAAAGCCTGTTCATTCAGCAGGAGCTGGATCACAATCAGCCACTTCAATTTGGAGGACATCATTCCAGTCTTGTTAGAGCTTTTTTTCCCCCCAAAGCTACAACATTAAACACAGGAGAAAGAATAAAAAAAACAACCCAACAACATAACAAATGAGTCATTGCTGCACATACTGTTGAACCTGCCATCGAGTATGTCAGTCTTTTACTCTCACACAATGATTCATTGGTTAGTTTGGGCTATCCATTTTTGCGGCTGCACCTGTTTCACTACAGACATTAAGAAGATATTAAATGACTCATGACTCTCATTCTGTAATGTTTCCAGTGGCACAATTAGTTATTGGTCTATATTGTATGATTTTCTATTTCAATCTAGTCAGCCTGCAAAAAAGCCCTCTCAATAAAGGAGAGCAGCAGTGAATTACAGTTGTCTACATTACAAACAAACAAAAAATCTATATATTTAAAATGTGCAAGAATGAGCAACACATCTCAATACAGGGCCTCTACACTGAGCACTTCTTCTTTCCGCTGTACTAAATACAACTAAAAATAGAAATGTTGTTCCACCCACAACTTCGTCATTTAATTGCTTTTTTTTTTCATCCTGTGGCAGCTGTGTTCAGCACCTACCTTAATAACAATCAGACGTGGAGTCCAGAATGGAGCAGCGCGACCAAGATGGCTTCAATGTGTAGGAGGATGCATTTCGTTTCCCTTTTTTCCCCACAAAACATGCATAGCAGTCTTCTTTCTCTTTGCCTCCAATGAGAGTCTTCTCCTTTACACATGACATCCCACAGCCCTCCCTCTGTCTCATCTGTCTTTCAGCTGCCGCTTCTCTTTGGCCTCATTGCTCAACGGGGAGATCGGGGCTTGAATATTGATTCAAGTGGGGAAAGTCCATGTGTTCTAAAGCAGTTTTGTTTGTCTGCCCCACTATCCTCTCATCCCTCCCCCGTCCCGCTGCTCTCTCTCTCAGGCATTAGGTTTTGTTTTTGACCCAAATACTTGAAAGAAATCTCCCCTCATGCCGTGAGCAAGTGAGGAAAACGAGGGGCTATCTAAGGTGAAGACTAAACTCCTTCACAACTCCACTTGATGTATTGTTGTTACTGTACACCTGCTCATTGTTGCTACATCTTAACACATCACTTTCCTGTAACTTCCTTTAGAAAAGGGTTTCTTTTATTCCCTGGAGCCCCATTCACTCACGCCACAGAAGCTGCTGGTAAAAGTCCATCTCTTTCGCAATCAGAGCTCCCAGAATAGCATGACTTTGCCCTGGAGCAGGTTGTTGCCGTCCAATGAAAACCTTGTATCTTGTGTAAAACAAAGTCACATGAGCTCGGAAAAAAACAGCCCTGTTTTCAGATTTGTGACCGTGTATTTTTTAGATAATCCAATGGGTTTTTAAATTAGCTCAAAAAGAGGTACATTTTAAACAAACGTCGCAGCCTTTTTGTGGCACCCTGCTTGTTTCAGGCTGCAGCATGCATCAGCACCAAACACACAGACAAAGGTAACTGGTGAACACAGTGGAGCATTTACCAGCTAAAGAGCCAAATATTTCCTCAGGAGTTAGTGGAGACCAAATCAGTTGAAAGAGAGTGGATAGAAAAATCTCAATAAAACTCCAAGGCACTTTTAAACAATTAAACCATAACTGCCGGATGTGTAAAAAGGCAACTGCTTGCTACCAAGTTTATCATATCAACTTGATACGGTGATGATATGTCAACATTGTGTTGACAGCTTGTTTCCGCTTTTCTTTGCTGCATCATTTTAACAAAAATAAATCAGGAACTGGATTGATTAAAATAAAACAAGTGGTAATTGTGCCTAATGCACGTATAGATATTTACTTTTTGTGATATATTATTAAATTATTGCTTAATAAATTATCATTCTTGAAGAGTTTTTGAAGATCCCATGTGAAAACTGCAGGAACAATACCAATTTAACATTATATGCTTCATATGTACTTCACATTTGTTGCTTCTTTAGGTCGTCAATTCTGTTTACAATCAGATACAGAAAATATATATATGATGATAATTTCAAATGAGATAATATCAGAAACCTATTGGAAGAAAGTCTTTGACGGGGCCACTGGATGTTCACTTTCAGTTATTTAGCTGAGAATTTGTTCACTTCTGTCTCCATCTCTTATTCATTTTCCTCTTTTCCTTTCCTCGGTTCCTCCAAAACGAGAAAGGAAGGTAAGGAAATCTATCTTTCTCTATTGGTTTTGTCGAGGGGGAGATGCTGCTCCTCCATTGTCTCCTGCTGGAGAAGAAAGGTTGGGATCTCTCGAGGAATGGAGGCCTAATCCGCAGCTGGCCTCACCCACTCTGAAGAAACAAAATTAAAATCGTTAACATCATGAGACTGAAGCCAACGCGTCATACTGTGTACGGATTGCAATGTGGAGTTGTTGGATGATATTGTGTTCTCACCTGTTTCATTCAGGGATCCTGGATATAAGGAAGCAGCCCTCTGGGTTTCACCAAGTTACCAATCTGAAAAATCTGCCAATTTGCAGGTCTGAGTCATAAAGTGTGATGGTTTACGCAGTAATTTCTGTCTGAGTATAATTAACACTTTGAATAAATAGGAATAACTCCCAGAATCCAATCAAAAATGTGCTAATTTAAGACGATTCTCTACACACAGTTGATGTTTCATTAACCGTCAGGGAGTATCAGCTCATTTGTTGTGAACCTCATGATCTCACACCGATAATCCCAGTGCAATTATCATGTCTTCATCTGGAGTCAAAGTTTACTCGTGAACTTGGAAGCACTACTTGTGAGTGACTTACAATGTTTTAACATTTTTATTACGCAGCTTACAGAGTGTACAGAGAGAATCAAGAAAAAATTGAAATGTGAAACTAAAGTTACTTTAAAAACTGTGTCAGAATAGGAATAAGTAATGTTAGCCACTTCCTTAACAATCAACCCTACATAATGTACTGTTAGTCAGGGAGAAGTAGTAAAATACAAACACATATGTTGCCTTTTCTTTCTTCTTGACACAATGTCAAGTTTTAGTAAATACACTTTTAGGCCCAATGTGTTTTATCTTGCACTTGAATAAGATATTTACTGCAATGTAAATCTTCTTCAATAGAACAATTAAGAAAGAGAGGGGTGTAACAGAACAACAAAGTCAAGAAACCAGGATTAGGGCAGTGCTATAAAGAGTTTAGTTTAAGTCGTCTTCCCAAGGCTGCTCTTCTGAACACGTCAGCCACAACGGACACGTAGTTTCCTAATAAAAGTCAAAGCTTCAAGACCGTCAGTCTTCAATCAGGAATCAGAAAAAGTGTTTCATTATCCATTAAATACAAATAGTTTGGTTAAAAAAGGACACATCTAACACTGCCACTGTGAATGCTGTCATGAACACAGTGTGGGTTAGGGTGACTTGTTGTTTTGTTGGACAGAATGATTTCAGGTGGGTGTATTGAAACTTTTTGGGGAATTTGTCTGTGGAAAAGAAAGGGTCAGCCGGAAGGCTTCCGCTTGTCCTTTCATTGGTTCAGAGAGTGTGGGAGTTATTTGTCTCTCTGCTCTTACACACCAGTTATTGACGGTGGGACAGAACAGCAATATCCGCTTACAGGGCGTACGCTGTTTCCAAGTCCAGTCCACTTACACAGGCACATAATATGCTCAATTTCTCCAGGGAGACACACACACACAGCCAAACACGCAAACATGCAAATATAAACACACTGTAGTTCAAGGTTTAGCCCTAACCCTTTCAACTATTTGATAAGACTAATGAGAAAGTGTGTGTGCGTGTGTGCGTGTGTGTGTGTGTAGGGGTGGGAGGGGAGTTTGGGTGGTGGGTGGAGCTCTAATTGGATTACAAATGTACTCAAGGACTATTATAATTGACATAAGAGGCTGCTGAGCAAAAAAGCATTGTCAGTCGGCATAGAGTTCCTTTGATACCAAGTAAACTGTTGGACGGATCAAGATTTTTTCAACACAGGAGGTGAGACATTCATGTTGTTTTCATTCATTTGAAATAGATTATTGTGATAAAGGAGCCATGTGAGAGGTCACTGTTCACCAAGAGAAGACATTCTGGAGCTGTATTCTGTTTCTGATTAAATGCTTTTATTCTATTTTATTTCAAATAACTTGCATGACTTATTAGGTGACTGAGTAAATTGATTGATTGCAGTTACATGTTAGCGCTTTCCCCAATGGTTAGCTCACGGCTGCTGCTCTGCTCTGCTCTCATACGGCAATTGAAACTAATAATGTAGTCCTGAAGGAAGCATATCACCCACCTCCGGTTCCCCCGCAGGTAAACACTGTTCCGTTAGCCCTGACAGCACGCTGTTAGCACCGTTAGCTATGAGCCGCGAGCTCGCCATCGACATGTTGAGAGCCAATCAGAGGCAATGGAAATGCTCCTAATCTATGATCTTGCATCTTAAAGTTTTATTTAAGCAATTTTTATTCTAGCTTTGTATTCATCATTCAGTTATTTTTACAATCTTAATTGTCCATTTAATCTGAATTTGGGTAAACCATTTATTTCATCTCATCTGATTGGTTTCAGAATGATGGAGAGAACTTCAAACTGCTGCCGCACTTGTGCTTCACTGTTCGCTTTAGTCGTCCTTGTCATATTTCCTGTGAGGTCTGGATGTAGGGAATACAATTACAAATCACTGACAGAGGTAAGCCTACATACATTTAGGGCCTTTCTCTTTTCTCGATTTTGTGCCTCCTCGTCTCCTTGCTCCACCAACTTGTGACCTGGAAATCGATCAGAGCACTCCTCCTTGAAGGACGTCCCAATTACTAAAAAGCATTTCTAGGATCAAAGAGGTTTGCCAGAGGAGCTATAAGGGACCCTTAAGTCTTATATTCAGGATGCAGGTATAATATGTGCAGGATGCGGACTAAGAGGCATCCCATCCTTTGTCCCACACAGCATTCAGCTGCTTAACAAGCTTTGGTCACAACGTCTGAACCTTGATTTCCTTTATCATTTTCCCATATGAAGCTTTTTACATATCGTTTTTATGATACTCATGCTTTAATTATATTATGTACTGTCATGTATGGTTGTTGATGTTCTTTGAATATATTATAAAAGTTTAGGTTATTCATTCATTTATTTAAGTGAGTTATGGCCTGATCCATAGTAGCAGATTTTCAAAATATTTCTACAGTGGGAAGCTGAAAAGCCCAATAATTTCCAAGAGGCTAAATGATGTTTTGTCTTTCAGGCTTCGCTGGAGTGCTGTGTTCGAGAAGATGCAGAGTTGAAGAGATCTAAAGACATGGACTATGACAGTTTTGTGGGTCTAATGGGAAGGAGAAGTGTTGCTCAACCAAGGAGTGAGTTTTTTTAATTCAGTCTTACAGTACTCTCTCTCAATGACACTGGAACTTCTGTCGTCTAACCTCTAACTTCTTTTGCATGTCACAGAAACATCAAGAAAAATTATGAATTTGAAACCAGTTTCCAGCATTTTTCTGTAATGACCTAACATATTATTGTATATTACATTTTCTGTTCATCTTGTTGTGTAGGACACATTGATCCCATCTTCGCTGATATGTTGGGGCGGCTAACAGGTGAGTGACATCAGCAACACAGAGCATTCATTCAGTAAGTCATACAATATCTATCGATTTACTAGTGTATCGTGTGGCTATTTGTAGGACAATTATACAGATATTTGTGCATGATGATTTTTTGATCAATACCAAAAATAAAATAACAAATATTACTCCCAGTATTACAAATCTAATTTTCCACCAAAAATATGTGCAGATTTTTTATTATTAACATCGTAGTCCGACAATAGCCCCAACACTTGGACATTTGAGGCAGATATTGAGTATGAGATTTGAAAATTATATAACAATATAGGCTGATATTTCTTTTTGTATAAACATGTCACATAAATATTTTGTATTCAATTTTTTTTTTAATCCATCAATCCATCCATATAAAACTAAACTGTCAATGAAACTTAGTCAGGTTAAAAAAATTAAGTTGCACCTACTAATGTAGTGATTACGATAACTACTTGAATGTATAGTTCTTAGAATTGTTTATTTTTTTCTTTGTATGAACAGGAATGTCTTGTCCGTGTGCCGAGGAGTATTTGCAAACTAAGAGAGGCCAATTCATCAATCATGGGAGGCAGAGGTAGGAACCTTGGATGTGCATCCTCACTAAAATTAAATAACGAAACTAAAATATTGTTGCCAAATCTTTTACAAACCTTGTTTTCTTTACTTAGGTTTCAACGCTTTCCGTAGTGGGATGTCACGCCTCCCCCACCTCCACAGACTGTAAAACCTGCAGTCTCTTGCAGCTGATTGTAACAACAGAGGACGATGTATCAAGTTACTAAACCACGGGGAGGTGAAAAAGCCACATTAACCATGCATGAATGCATTTCTACTGTCAATGGAAATTGTTCTGACTTGTTATCATGTAAACAAATGTAAAAAACAAAAACAAATGTATAGTAAAATATGTATTTATTTATAGTGATTAAAGTACTAAACGATCCTGCACACTGATCACGTGGTCACACAAAACTCATTTACACACTAAAGCAGGAGGGGTCAAACTCATTTTCACCGTGGGCCACATCAGCATTACGGTTGCCCTCAAAGGGCCGGTTGTAACTGTACGACTATATAAATGTAACTACTCCCTAACATATTGTTAAATGACTGTCTCTGCATTTGATTATTGTTTATTCAAGTGTAAAAATATAGTACATGCATCTATATAAATGTAAAAATCTATGTCAGCAAATTTCTCTGTTATTATAACATAAATCCTTTTAATTTAGGTTTAAGAAACCCACATTACTCTATCAAAGATCAAACTTTTATAGAAAATAACAGACATCACATTAACTTTGTTCAAAGCTTTTTTTGTCACAGTTGAGAGGGACATAACTCTGGTACAACAAATAATTGTGAGCTGCTAAAAACATGTTTGACAGATGTGGTCTGGGCCTCACCTGCTCTCATAACTTTACATGGAACACCTGTTCTCACACCTTTACATGGCTCACCTGTTCTCATACCTTTACATGACTCACCTGTTCTCTCACCTTTACATGGCTCACCTGTTCTCTCACCTTTACATGGCTCACCTGTTCTCTCACTTTTACATGGCTCACCTGTTCTCATACCTTTACATGACTCACCTGTTCTCTCACCTTTACATGGCTCACCTGTTCTCTCACCTTTACATGGCTCACCTGTTCTCACCTTTACATGGCTCACCTGCTCACATAGCTTTATGCTGCGTTCACACCAAACATGTTGCGAATTTTAGTAACGCAAATTTTCGCCGGGCGGCGAGAATGAAGCGAATGGCGCGACGCGAACAATTCACATGACGCTGTGTCTGTAAAGCCAATCAGCGTTGAGAAGCTCCGCCCGTCATCACTGACGTCATGCCGCTGTTGAATCAGAAACTATGGAGGAGAAGTTGATAGTCTGGAAGCGGCAGTACTCCAGACGCAGCTCCTGGAGAAGCTGTGAGCGTTGACGGATAATATTATCTATTATATATAGATATAATAGATAATATTATGAACCCAGACACGAGGGCGGTTGATGTTCCCACGTTTGTGGGACTTCCACAACATGTACAAAGCAGAAATAGTGGTTATTTCTTCAATGGTGGATGGCGGAAATGAACTATTTCCACGGAGATAAGCCACGCCCCCCCTCAGGCGCGTCTAGCGCAAATTCTTGGACAACTTTAAGTTTTTCTTGGAGGCTACATTTAGCATACTTGGCTCTGTGTTTGGTGTCAAAATGCCAAAGTACATTGTATTCCTTCATCACCGACACACCTCATAACACAGACCGGTTTTTCTCCTTGAAGCACAAACATGTATTCGCTTTCCCTCTGCATCAATCTTTCTCTTCTTGGATATTTTGAGATTATTTGTTGATCTTTTTCAACTCAAATCGCTTTAGTTAAACGCCGATATGGAAACACTGCTTTCTAGCGGCAGGAAGCCGTTCATTTGCGGGTCACAAAATCAACATGCATTGTGGGAGATGTCGTTTATGGTCACTGTACATTGTAAAGCAGCATAGACTTTAATTTTAAGACAATCATATTCCTTTTCGAGCTCTCGCGGGCCACATGAAATGATGTGGCGGGCCGGATTCGGCCCGCGGGCCTTGAGTTTGACACCTATGCACTAAAGTGTATCGACTCAATTTAGACATCAATACCAACATGAATACATTTCAAATATAAATACAGTACTGTACACCTTCCCCTTAGATGCAATTTGAATGTTGGAGTAGATGGTCAAGGACTGGATGTGTTGTATCACTGGCATCAGAAACCAGATGTGTTGGGCCCGCAGAACAATCTGCACCAAAGTCCTTTGCTACTGAAATGCTGTACAAATTAAAATTTATTTCAAAGGAAACAATTACGTAAAACATGCTGATTTGGTTTACACTGGATTTTTCCATTTTAATAAAAAGAAAACAAACTGAACATGCTCTGTGCTCATGTACAGAAGGAAACTGAGTGTAAACACGTAAAAAGAAAAAAGGCATTACCTCACACATTTTAACCTTGAAAGGGAATAAGAGGTTTAAGTGGTTGAAAAGAAAAACAGCAATTATAAACACTCAAAAATGCATTCAGTTTTCAATTAAAACGACAAATCTGTTATGTCTGAATCACCACTGAATCCTGCCTGATTCCTGAAGCCAGTTTCTGTATTTGGTAGTTATGGCATCACCCACAAAATCAATTCTTTGTTTGGTTACAAAGTAATAAAGGAACGGTTATGAATACTTTTAAATAAGCACAATGTACCAACTACAAAACAAAAGGTCTGACCCACCCAGAATTTAAGAACTACACAACATTGTAAAAACTGAAAATAAGAGAAAGATTCTTGCTCTTTGAAAGAACGCTGACATGAACAAGTCATCCGCTGGCTTTCCCAAAGGCCAAACTCATTACATTGGAAGGATTCAATAAAATTATACTCCATCTGAAAGCGTCACTCTCATCATGGTAATGTCACAGTGCAAAGTCATGTGTGCAGCTGATGGATCATACAATCTCAAATTGACAAGGCACAAGCTGATGAGCCCACGAGGGAGGGATGAAGGGAAATGGGAAGAGTGCGTGTCCAGTGCCAGTTTCAGGAAGCACAGGTAGATATGATTTGGAGAAGACTGCGGTTCAAATCAATGAAAGAATTATATTTGACCAACTACGGACTTCGTCATCTGGCTGAAGGTGTGTTTAACCATTGTATTCCAGATCAATATTACTCAACGGTGGAGAACAAACATCCTGATAGTAAACAGTTCACTGAACATAAAAGAATTACATAGACAAATAAAAAAAACACGTGGATTGATGCCATTATCACCTAAACAAGTGCCAAAATACTGACTAGTGTGTCTGTTATCATCCCTCATGGAAATCTTTGGCTGGACTGTAAAAATTTAGTCATTTGGACTTTTCATTTAAAAGCATCAATGTATGTCTATTAGCCGTAGAGAAATATGAATGCATCCAAACAATGGTTTTCTAATGAAATCAACTTTATATCTGTATTTTGTGTGGGGTTTTAAGACCTAGTTTTGGGAAAGGTATGGGTATGACGTATTTGCCTTTTTCTAGTCCAATAATACTTGATTAGGCTGCAAGATCACAGCTGAATGAGCCTTCCCTTTCACAATGACATTTATGTCGCTGAAATGATAAGTCGATTCATCAATTGGGGAATCGACAGAAAATTAACGGGCTACTATTTTGATAATCCATTAATTGTGTCGGTCTTATCTCAACCATTACGTAGGTCCAGTTTCTTTAGAGGATTTGCTGCTTCTCTTTGTCTAAGTAATAAATTCTGAATTTTTGTGTTTTTCCTTGTTGGTCATGAAACACTATTTGAAGACTTTAGGAAATCTTAACAGGCAATCGGGAAATCATAACTATTTTCTGACATTTGATGGACTAAACAATTAGTTAGTCGAGAAATGAATTTGTAATTAATTGGAAGATAAATCAGTAATGAAGACAATAATATTAGTTGCAGCCCCAGGTCATGTAAATAAAACTATACCGCAGCATATAATCAAATAAAAAAGGATCAAGTCCTCCACAGATCGTGTACATAACATTACACCTGCCTGTAATCGTGAAAATGCTTCTGAATGCAGCCTGACAAGTTTGGGATGCAGCAAACTGTGACATGGAAACTGGTTAACTACAGTATGCTCACTGTATCACTGTGGACAAATGGGGGTTTGATTGATGGTCAAGGTGAGGCACTTTGATTTAAATTTCATTTGAACAACTTTATCCGACTGCTGCTCTGTCTGATCAGCTCTAGACATGTATTGGCTTTCAAGGCATATAGTCATCTGTGTGAAATGAAGTCAAACAACTCCAGCGAACCACAAGCTACCTCGCTGTAGAGACTTCTAGGTCAAGTTGTTTTGGTGGATTTGAAATAGTCAAGAAAAAGATAAAATATTTGACAAATCTAATTTAACTGGCTCTGGAACATACTAGGTTCATATGGATTAAAAAGGTGCTTTAGTTAATTAACAAATGAGTGAAGCTTACAGAAAGCCATTCCCAACTTCTAAAGAAGATGTTCAGCTGTAAAACCACCTAAAAACAAAAAACTGGAAAATGAGGGTAAGTCATAAATCACCTCTTAACCTTAAGACCAGTCTTGCAGTCGCAATTCACATTAGCAGCAGTCCTTCAGAAACGCACTTGTGTGGGGCGGACATTTCAAATCAAGGTGGACTTATTTTGTACTTTTGTAAAAATCGGAGGGAAGATTATCAGAATGAATAAGCAGTTTCCTTCACATACCCACGCAGCCACACAGTCAAACTGTTATTTGCCTGCTGGAGCAGCAGGAGGGTCCTGACCGGCAGCAGGAGGGTGATCTATATCCTGTCTCTTCTCAGTCCTGGATGGATCATCCCCCTCTCCTTGCTCTTTCTCATGAGAACTCAGCTCTTTTTTTTCTTCTGCAGCATCCCGGGAACTCGACTGCTCAATATTGTACCCTAGCGGGACAGGGGGCTGGTAGCGATATCTGTAGCCAAAGGCACGCAGGTGATACGTGTAGTACTCCAATAAATACATGTGTAAAGCATCTATATAGTGGAATGACACGGAAACGTCCGAGCAGCAGTTTGGTCCCTGAGGAAAAAGAGAGTATGTGGTTACGAAACAATACAGAGACAAAAGGCCACATTAAGAATGGTTGAACTTTCATTGATACTGTGGCTTTACCGGTTTGACAAACGGCTATGAGGAAACACTTTGTTGACTGGGGCAAATGTAGATGTGAATCAAGGCATTTTTTTTAAAGCTTTTCATAACTGTATCATATCCTTTGTTTTACACAGGCTGTCAAACCGGTGTTTTTACTCGCCTGAGTTGAAATGGCTCACGAGTGCAGCCACTTCAACTCTTCAAGTCTCTCCTCCGCCCCGCTGAGCTTTGTGTATTTGTGTATTGTGCATTTTGCTTTACAACATCCTACATCCCTTTTAACAAGCATATAGATGTCCGTCTTAAGCTACCAAAAATGACACGGTGTCTTTTCAAACAGTAGCCGTGCTGAAGTTGCATCATACCAGTGTAATACCACGTCAACAATCAAGAGAAAGTCCAGAATGTTTGCTGCACTTGCCTCTGAGATTGGGTAGTAGCAGTAGCTCCAATACCAGAAGCTCTTGGGGAACTTGGCAGTGAGGTGCTGCTCGGGGACAAAGGGGTGAAACGTCTCCCTGTGCACAGCGTCTCTGGAGTCCCCTGCCAGCACTCCAACTTTCTCCATGCACTGCCCCATTGCCAGGTCCTCTACAGAGGAAGTGTGCGTGCAGAGTTTGCTTTTAAATCCTTCTACATATCGCCGCAGAGCCTCTCTGCTCAACACATAGCCCGCACCGCCACTCATGTAGCCCTGCTTTGTGTAGGGCTTGAATCTTCGGCCAAAGTAAATCGGCTCGTCCGGCGTGTGGTTCGAAAGAACCAAACGCAAGTTGTCTACAATTACGTAGGTGTCGTCATCTGCCTTAAGGAACCAATCCGCCTCGTTGCTGTGATGCTCGTAGGCATAATGGAAGGCCCGGATCGTTTTCCAGTACAGCTGGTCTCTTCCCTCCTTTGTACCCAAGCCCACCGTGGGGAAGTCAGGGTCATCCACAGAGCTCATGAAGACCACAACATTGCAGTGGCGACTCCAAGTAGACTTCACATGCCGAGCCTTCTTCTCCAGGTTGATGGGTCCAGTCATCACCCAGCAAAGAATACGCACCTTTTTGTATAGTTCATCAGCCATGGTGCTATCCTCACCTAGTAAGGAGATACAAATATTAATATGACATTTTACACTGTCAACACTCCATAATAAACTGTGACAATATCCAATAATACAATACCTAATATAATATACTGTTGGAGGGGAAAAGACAACATTGAAAAGAGAAAATAAAATATGGGGTGTAGGGTGAAGCATAAAGTCCAGATGCAGGAACTCAAGTGGATGGTTAGAAATGAAAAGCCAATAAAATGGGGGTTAAGATGAACTAATAGGTATCAGAAAATTAACAGTCACATCATGATGTGCTCAAATATAATATTGTAAAAGTTTATTTTTGGTGAGAAACCAAAGCAGGGGGGTCAAATTCATTTTCACCGTGGGCCACATCAGCATTACGGTTGCCCTCAAAGGGCCGGTTGTAACTGTAAGACTATAAATCTAACTACTCCCTAACATATTGTTAAATAACTGTCTGCATTTGATTATTGTTTATTCAAGTGTACAAATATAGTACATGCATTTATATAAATGTATGTAAGCAAATGTCTCTTCAATTATAACAGAAATATTTTTAGGTTTAAGAAACCCACATTACTCTATCAAAGATCAAACTTTTATAGAAAATAACAGACATTACATTAACTTTGTTCAAAGCTTTTTTTGTCACAGTTGAGAGGGACATAAGTCTGGTACAACACATAATTGTGAGCTGCTAAAAACATTTTTGTTTGACAAATTGTTTGTTCGTATGCAAATAACCACCATATATATGACAGTAACAAAGTAATAGGATAACATCTGCAATGTCCTGTATAATATCCTTATTTAACTTTGGTGGACAGTACACCACCATGCACAGCCTGAGAAAAGATACATTTACTCTGTGTAAAAGTTATTTCCTTGTTTAAAAGTTAGCTTCACTTACAAATAGTATAGACGAATGGGTATGTTTTGGCCATTGACTATTTTTTTCATACTTTTCTGTGCAGATGAGACTTCGACTTTCATAGAATTGTATTAATTTATGTGTTTGATTTTATACTGAATGTAAAATTACTGTAAATCTCAGAAATGGGAGAGAAAATCCTGTCCCACCTGCACCACATTCCTCGTGTGAAACTAAGTAGTAATGGAAAACATTTCTAGGCACCCTACCACCAGGTCGAGACCAAACTAGGAATAAGGGCCTCGACCACCAAAGTCTCTTGCCCTGGCAGCACAAGTACCTCCCCACAGCCACCAGCACCCCATGCACCTGCACTCCCACCCACGCATTGGCCAGCTCCGATGTCTTGGAAGACAGACAGAGACCTTGAACCTGATCTCCCTTTCTTTAGGCGTCAATCAGTTTGGAACCATATGCGGATGTCCATATTTAAAAAGGGCAGTACTCACACATGCAATGTTTACACAGAACAAATAGCGCTATTCATCTGAGATTAACATTTATATATTAAACTAGTTTTCGAAGGCAAAAATCTTTCAAGCATCGAAACAGTTCGTCCACATGAGTAAAGGTATGTTTTTACTTTAGAGATTTGATCAATTTCAAAAATCAGACTTCAACTTTTCAGATTCAGGGCCGACTTCTGTCTTTACACGATACTCTGGGATACGCCACACCAGGCCGTGACACAACAACTAAGAGCACACTACAGTTGAACAGGTTGAGACAAGAATGGTTCCCTTGAGAAAGACAATTAAGTTTGAGTAAGTTGTACAGATTGAGTAATTCTGATCTAAGCATTTCAAATATTTGTAAAAACTCTAAAATATTATAATTTGTGATTTAAAAAAACGATTTGAGAAGAGTTACTAGGAAGTGAGAATTTGTAAACTAAAATCTGTCCAGCTGGATGTTTTAATAAAGGTCTTTAAAGATAATCTAAAAGGCTGACGTGTATAACTTGTAGGTAGAGTATTTAGTATATAGGACACAAAGGACTAGACATATCACAGGACATCACATCAATATGTCAAAGCAATTATGAAAAATAAAATTGTGACTGAATAAGTGTGTTACAACTACTATATGGCAACAGCTTCTGATCTGCAGCCTTCTTACAACATGACAGTCAAAATGTATTCACGCTTGTAGTCACTTTCCATCACTGCATAACTGCTGAAAAGGTCCAAAAAGTTGCAGTAAATATAACTGCCTGTTGTGTACAGCAGTTGGTGACCTAATATGTGCATTGGGGTCTGAAAGCGTGAGAGAAGCTCAATTGTAATCTCAAAATCCATCCTTACAAACTAATCTAAATCTACCCCTCACCTGTGTGATGAGGGTGCCTGAGGTTGAACAGGGCAGACCTCTCCTTCTTCCACACGGTCAGCTCGTCCTCCAGCTGGTGCTCGTGCAGCTGGCCGCCGGTGGGCGACAGGGTGTTCTGGAAGTACACCTGCCGCAGAAACACGTACAGCGTGAGGGTCCCCACCACGAAGCCCGCGCAGAAGGAGAATCTGGTTCCCAGGGCCTTCATCCTGGACCCCCAGCCGACTCACGGTCCGTCGATCAACTGTGCGGCGGCTGAATGAGACCGAGGAGGAGACAACATGGACACACGGGTCACCGGGCTCGAGCTGGCAACTCCAAGTCTCACGCGAGAAGCGGAGCCACCGCCTGTTTGAGGTGGAGTTTAACGGGACTCACCGGCAGGCTCGCCTCCACCATAGCAGCTGGATCCCCCCGCGGTTACTTCACCACCCACGGGGCTCGTAAACTTGGTGGGAGGAAGCTGGGCCGGTTTAAACACGACGCGGCGGGTCGCTTTACCCCAGGACGGTGACGTAGCTCGGCTAGCCGCCCAGAGACGCTGCTAACGGGGGACGTGGCGAGGCTAACGTCCCCGGTACCGGCTCGATAGTATATATCCGGGATAGGAGCGGAAACCCCCGAGTTACAGTCACGGTTAACGTTACTGGTCGTCTCCGGGGCTCGTTGGGTCAACGTGAGCCGGTCCGGTGGTGCGAACTGACCGTTACCCGCGCGACTAACGGACTCGGGACGGTTATCCGGCCGGAGGACTTCACCGGGGGTCGGGCTGAGCCCCGGGGGTCCGTGGGAATAACGTCACAGATAAAACACGGATATTAACATGTTTAAAACCGCTGCATGAACCACTTCTAGCTCTTCCGGAGCCATTTTCCGTCCAGACGACTCAGCTTTTTCCGGTCAAGTCGGATTATTTTCAAAAGAAAAGCGCAGCGCGAATAAATATTCAGGTGCAAATACTTAGCAAACGTTTTTTATTATTATTTTTCCCACATACTGTATTTTGTTTTTATTTATCCGAGATAAAAAGGTAACTGGCAACACAAGTCCAGTCGGAAGAAACGCACCCACACACCCTGAAGCCTCGTTTCCTGCTTCCTTGTCTGATCTCGAGCCTCTTCGTGCTGGCGTTTTAGGGAACAAATGCCTAAAGCGACCACTTTTACTCAGGAAACTCGAGTCTAACTTAAGGTGTGCTAATATACATCAAATCAATTCAAAAACAGAATTATGTACACGTCGAGTAGTCAGTTATTCACAATTTATACAAATTCAGCCCTTAAATACACCTCTGAAGAATCCTTAGAAAAGTTGTGTGTGGATTCATTATTTGGGTAAACTGAATCTGATTGACATTGTTGCTTTACTTCTCTTCTCTTCCTTTGCTAAATTAAAGTATTGTCAGAAATTGAAAGATGTATCTTCCTAAGATACAAACTTAAACTTCTTTAAGTCTTTTTCTTTTGGATCCATTTAACAGCACGACAACCCAAAATAAACAATACATTTTTGTGAAACAATTTTAAAATTCTGGATTTACACAAACATTTTTCTGAAGATATAAAGTGCCACAGCATGTGTACAAACACTTCTGTAACATACAGTCGTGTTTAATCTAAATCACCAAATGCAGCAACAGAAAGTTTCAAAGACAAGTGGGGACTGAAGTGGGATCCCTGGAACTCTTCAGTATTTGTCCTTTGTTTTTCATATCCAGACACGATCATACTTTAGAGTAACAGTAAATTGAACAACCTGCGCAAACACTCCTTCAGTTTGTTGAGGCATGCACAACTCTCCTCCCTCCCCCAGCTGTCTTTTAAATGTAAGGACTTCTTTGTCAATAACAACACAACACAAATGCAAGTAATAATGCAACTGTGGACACAGTGTGCTGCTGACAACTTCAGAACTAGATGCAAATATTCAGTTGAAGTCACAAAACAAAACAAAAAAGTACCATCTTTCAAAACTGAATCCCATCAAAAAGGGGAAAATGCATAACCTCATTCAACTTCACAGTACAGCTGAGATGTTGCGGGGGTCATCGTGCAACATATAACTGGTGCCTACTCCAGACACATATTGCCTATTCAAGACACACAGACACATTTTCTGAATGTGCAAACAGGTGAGTAGATATTATCCACCAGGTTTAATAGCATTTGAATAATTGCGGCTCCCTCCACAGGAGTTCACCGTCACAACAGGTGCACTGAATGAGCTCATATGTCCACGTCATCAGAGTCAGAGGTGCTGGATGACTGGGACTCCTCCTCTCCCCACACAAACCTATAGTTGTTCTCCAACTCCTGCTGCCGCTTTTGCTCTTTGTAAACCTCTTCTGTGCCTCCAGTCTGTAAGATGGGGGGGAACAAATGATGTGATTAGAAACAAACACCTTTATGATTGCATGTTTATATGACTTGTGGAAAATTAAAGTCAAATTAAAGTCAAACTTGTTTGTCACGAAAGAAAAAGTTTATTGTACGTGTCGAAGTCCGTATTCTGATATGCTGAATGTCAATGACACAACACATGTTTTCTGGACAGTGTGCCAAAGGTTGAAGAGAAGTGTACTTGTGGGTGGCAAGTGGGTTTCAGTGAGGCGGAAAAAACAAAAAAAAACACAAAAATCACGCTCATTGAAAAGGCTTCATTGGCTGTGCTCTGCTCCCTTTCCTTGCAGGTTAATGTTTTATCTCGTAAAAAATGTATTCATGTTTTATGATGTTAGATGAGGGCGTTTAGGCAAGGTAGTTCAACGCCACAATAAAAAGCTGCCCTGTGGACCCATCTCAGCAAACATGAAACCCACGGGTCATTACTTTCCCCTCATATTTCACAGACTAGTTTCCTAAAGCACAACAGTTGTTATTGAATTGTTTTTGATCAGAAGCTTCAGTAAAAGTACACTCAGTGGTAAAAAGAAATGTCATTCAATGTGCGATCAAATATTAAGCAACACTATTTTGCTATTATAAGAAAACAAACTCTTTTTAAACAAAATTATAACTTGAGGGAACACTTTCATCTTCAACTCACATAAATAATGTGGTTGTCAAGATGAGTCGGCTGTCACGGAGCATAAAAGAGAGAATATGCATAAACCCAAATCAAAATGTACCACTTACTTATATTCACAGCCAACACACACCAATGATAAACATTATGACACCATACACACCTTCATGGGACATTTCAGCTTTACCTAAACTAATGCTTCAATGTGGAATAAACTACCACTACAGTTAACTCAGATTAACAGTAGGATCAGTTTAAAAAAAATTCAAGAACAGCAAATATTAAGAAAGAAATAAGTTTTGGCTACATATGATACTCTCTATATAAAGCTTGATTATATTTTTGATGCTAACTTAGGTTATGCTTCACTGTACACTAGTAGTATTGTGCAGTTATTTTAATTTTTTTATAGAGATATATATTCACACATACATACGTGTGTGTGTGTGTGTGTGTGTGTGTGTGTGTGTGTGTGTGTGTGTGTGTGTGTGTGTGTATATATGTATGTATATATATATATATATATATATATATATATATATACATATACATACATATATATATATATATAAATATATATATATATATATATATATATATATATATACATATACATATACATATATATATATATATATATATATATATATATACATATATATATATACATACATACATACATATACACACACACACACACACACACACACACACACACACACACACATTCTAAAGTAAATAAGAGCTAGAATGAATGAAGTACTAAGTCAACTCCACAGCACACAGCTGCTGGTAACCGCAGCATTGTGTGCATAAGTCACAGCCAGAATAATCCAAATGAACCCAATGAAAAGTTACTTCTCAAATTACCAGGAGATTTATGAGGAGCTCCCTGAAGGACTTTGTATCTTCTTCAGTCAGCCACTGATCACCTGCCTCCTCTGCATTTTTTCGCGTCAAGATCTTCACCTCAATTTTACCTACAAAACAATAACAGGGGAAAAGTCAGGCTTGCCAATTAAACGCATGTACTTTCAAGTGGCTCCGAACAAATAATCATAATGAAGCATGATAAACACAACTGTGAGTGAAAAAGAAAGGACGCACATGGACACACCTTTCATTTCCCGATAAGATAAGCTTCAGCTAGCTGCTGTCAGAGATATTATTTTGCTTCTGTGATCATCCATTTTAAAAAGTAACTAATTAAAATGGGTCCCTGATCTAATGTCTAAAGCGTTTCTCCATCTTAGGTTAAAGCATGTGTGTTTAATGGCTGGTAGCATGACAAATGAAGGACACCCTTCATACTATGAGCATGTTAAGCATCCTTTGAACAGCTTAACCTGGGGAAAACCTAAATCTGATATTAGTATGTTTTTTTGACAAAGATGAGAGGAGAAGAACAGAACTACTATATGCTCAAGATAACAGATAGAAGAGAGAAAAGGCCATGAGTGTTTCGGGCCCTCCCACATCATACCTTCTGCCTTCAGTCCTGCTCTCTCTAGCTGTTCTTTAACCACGTCCTTTATGTGCTGCCACTGGGGATCTCCTTCGCCCATCTCCTGAACTTTGACCTCCCCATCAGGGCTGCTGCCCGTCTTATACTTAGTAATTTTGATCTTAACATGGTCGTCAGCTGCTTGGTCTGGGGTGACGAGACAAAAGAAGGACAAACAACACAGTTCACCTCAGAAACCTATCAGCAGGCCCACAGGATGGAGGTGGTAAGAACCAAGATTGTGTATTCCAAAACACTTATAAGCATTACATTTCTGCACTGTCATCAATTCATAATACTGTGAATGATTTTCATTTTGATTTGATTACCAAAAATCACCCACAGATACATAAATGGCAGCAGAGGAAAAACTACTAACTAACCAATAGAATTAAAAATATCAATCTCAAAACATAAATTCTCTGTGGATAACTCCACGTGTGCGTCTATTCTGGGATGAAAGATGCCACAACAAAGATTTACTCCACATATGAATGAAATATGACAATGATGGAGGTGGACACAGAGTTAACAGATATGAACATGACCACAGGGGGCAGGGTGCCCGGTTACCTGGCTGCTTTGGGGCCAGGCTGGGGCTGCCCCTGGTGGGGTCACTGGCTCTCTGAACTCCTGCCGTTTGCTGCTCTGGGTCCTGGACGTCTTTCTCCTCCAAATGATCAAGTAGCTTGTCCAGCGTCGTCTCCAGTGTCTGTGTTGCTTGAGTGCGATCAAACTCCCCTTTCAGACCTTCTGTCTCCAATTCCTGCTGAGCCTAAAACATAAGAGAAGACAATCGCATCAAAACATCCTTAGATTATTCCATTGTGTCTAATAACATTTTAATACATCAATCTTCATGTTGAAATTACACATCGTCTCTAGTCTGAAACCTCATTTATGATGTTGTCAAACTCCTTCTGCATTTCCTCCTTTATCTCTTCAATCTTATCAGAGGTCACGGAGAGGTCGACCATCTCATCCTCGAACTCCTGTAGTAGGCGTTCATCTTCATCTTCCTCTTCCTCTTCCTCTTCCTCGCCAAGCTTCTCTGTTACCCTGTCGCTTGACGGTTTCTCTCCTCGACTTTTGATCTGGTTTTGTGCTTTCTAAAAAAAAACAAAAAACAATGCAGCATTGAATTGGAATACCCTTACACAAAATATGATAAGAAATATATTACAACCGGTGTACCAAAAAGTATAGGATGCGAGTACTGACCTTCCTGTTACTCTCTTTGAGATGTTGGACAAATTTCATCAGGTCTGCTGGGTCAGTGATGATTTTAAAGTTAAATTTTTCAACTGAAAGACATTAATGTGAAGAAAAAAAAAGTCTAACAATGAACAACAACACACAAAATAAATGTTTAACAAAGTAAAAAAAGAGACTCTGCGGTTCTATTAATCTTGTTTGAGGCTTTGTAAAGCAGCAGGACATTGAGGTCTTCCTTGTGTGTGTACATGTATTAGTGTGTGTGTGTGTGTGTGTGTGTGTGTGTGTGTGTGTGTGTGTGTGTGTGCGTGTGCGTGCGTGCGTGCGTGTGTTAGAGAAGCTGAGGGGCAACAAATTGCGATACCTTCATCACCATCATCCATGACTTCATTGTCTGTAAGTGAGTTATAGCCATCATCATCATCATCATCATCATCATCATCTGCTGCCTGTGCGTAGAAAACAAAATCACATTAGAGTCATGAAGTGGTGAAGCAATCAACCTACATCCTCTAGAAGTTGGGATCTGGCTGGAGAAGAACCACCTCAACATTTAAAACTTATATTGCCAGTTAACCACATGTTTGGTGAATATATACAACAATGAAGTTTGAAAAAAACAATGTGTCAATTTAGTCTGATTGTTATTAACAGCACAAAGATTGAGAATCTGTGAAAACGTATTCTATTAATATGAGATTAAAACTACTACAAAGCTTCTCCACAAAAGACAATCAGAATTTTGACATTGAAGCAGTGGAAGTCTTTCATTTATGCATTTAAAGAATCATTCATTAAAAGGGAAAACAGATTCCAAGACGTATTTCTATACCCTTCCTCCGTGAATCGCTACCTTAACGTGGTGGAGGAGTTTGAGTGGCTCAGTGATCCTGGGAGCTATGTTGTCCGGGGCATCAGCCCCTGGTAGGGCCTCCCAAGACAAACAGGTCGCAGGGGAGAGTCCAGACTAAGAGCGGTTCAAAAACCCCGATGAACAGCAGCACACTGACTATAGCCACCTCGCCCGGACCAGGGAAACCGGGGCACCCGGAGCCAGACCCGGGAGGGGAGCTCGTAGGCGAGCGTCTGGTGGCCGGGCCTTCGCCCATGGGGCCCGGTCGGGCTCAGCCCGAAGAAACATCATGGAGCAGCCACCCTGTGGACCCACGACCCGCAGGGATAAGCATCGGGGTCGGGTGCTATGTGGACCGGGCGGCAGGCCGGGCAGGGGGCCTGGGCGAGCTGATCGCCGGCGGCATAGACTAGCTCTGGGGACGTGGAACGTCACCTCGCTAGCGGGGAAAGAGCCGGAGCTGGTGCGGGAGGTATAGCGGTACCAGCTAGATATAGTTGGCCTCACCTCCACGCACAGCACTGGCTCTGGAACCAAGCTCCTGGAGAAAGGTTGGACTTTGTCCTTTTCTGGAGTTGCCCAGGGTGAGAGGCGCCGGACGGGAGTGGGGATACTCACGAGCCCCCGGCTGAGCGCCGCAGTTTTGGAGTTCTACCCGGGGAGCGAGAGGGTCGCCTCCCTGCGCCTGCGGGTTGCGGGGAGTAAGGCTCTGACTGTTGTTTCTGCCTATGCACCGAACAGCAGTTCAGGGTATCTGGCCTTCTTGGAGTCGGTGGGAGGGGTCCTGGAAAGGGCGCCTCCTGCTGACTCCATAGTTCTCCTGGGAGACTTCAACGCTCACGTGGGCAACGACAGAGAAACCTGGCGGGGGGTGATTGGGAGGAACGGCTTGCCTGATCTGAACCCGAGTGGTGTCTCGCTGTTGGACTTCTGTGCTAGCCACGGTTTGTCCATAACGAACACCATGTTCGAACATAGGGTGGCTCATAAGTGTGCCTGGTACCAGAACACCTTAGGCCGTAGATCAATGATCGACTTTGTAATCGTTTCATCTGATCTGCGGCCGTATGTCTTGGACACTCGGGTGAAGAGAGGAGCAGAGCTGTCAACTGATCACCACCTGGAGGTGAGTTGGATTAGATGGCGGGGGAATCGGCTGGAGAGACCCGGCAAGCCCAAACGTGTAGTGAGGGTGAACTGGGAACGTCTGGCGGAGGATCCTGTCCGGGAGGTCTTCAACTCCCACCTCCGGAAGAACCTCTCACACATCCCAAGGGAGGCTGGGGACATGGAATCCGAGTGGACCATGTTCAAAGCCTCTATTGTGGACGCGGCCACTAGGAGCTGTGGTCGGAAGGTCACCGGTGCCTGTCGTGGCGGTAACCCGAGAACCCGGTGGTGGACACCGGGGGTGAGGGAAGCCGTCAAACTGAAGAAGGAGGCCTTTCGGGCCTGGTTGGCTCGAGGGTCTCCTGAAACAGCTGAGAGGTACCGGCAGGCCAGAAGGGCTGCAGCTGCGGTGGTCGCGGACGCTAAAACTCGGGCATGGGAGGAGTTCGGGGAGGCCATGGTGAAGGACTTTCGGTTGGCCTCAAGGAAGTTCTGGCAAACCATCCGACGGCTCAGGAAGGGAAAGCAGGGCTTACCCCAGGCTGTGCTCAGCACGGGGGGAACTGCTGACCCGGACGGGGGACATCGTCGGGCGGTGGAAAGAGCACTTTGAGGAACTCCTAACCCCGGCCAACATGTCCTCTAGAGAGGAGGCAGCGCCTGAAGACTTGGGGGGGGTCGCATCCATATCCTTGGCAGAGGCCACTAAGGTAGTCAATAAGCTCCTTGGTGGCAAGGCGCCGGGGTGGATGAGATTCGCCCCGAGATGCTGAAGGCGCTGGACGTTGTTGGGCTGTCTTGGCTGACACGCCTTTTCAATGTCGCATGGGGGTCGGGAACAGTGCCCATGGACTGGCAGACCGGGGTGGTGGTTCCCATTTTCAAAAAGGGGGACAGGAGAGTGTGCTCGAATTATCGGGGTATCACACTACTCAGCCTCCCGGGGAAAGTGTATGCCAGGGTGCTGGAAAGGAGGCTCCGACCGATTGTCGAACCTCAGATTCAAGAGGAGCAGTGCGGATTCCGTCCCGGTCGTGGAACAGTGGACCAGCTCTTTACCCTCGCAAGACTACTGGAGGGGCTCTGGGAGTTTGTCCAACCAGTCTACATGTGTTTTGTGGACTTGGAGAAGGCCTTCGACCGGGTCCCTCTGGGGTTTTTGTGGGGGGTGCTGCGGGAGTATGGGGTGCCGGACCCGTTACAATGGGCCATCCGGTCTCTGTACGACTGCAGTAGGAGCTGTGTTCGTATTCTCGGCAATAAGTCAGACGCGTTCCCGGTGGGTGTTGGCCTCCGCCAGGGCTGCCCTTTATCACCGGTCCTGTTTGTGACTTTCATGGACAGGATATCTAGGCGTAGCCGGGGGGAGGAAAACGTCGGGTTCGGGGGTCTCGGGATCGCCTCTCTGCTGTTCGCAGATGATGTGGTCCTGTTAGCCTCTTCGGACCATGACCTCCAGCATTCACTGGGGCGATTTGCAGCCGAGTGTGACGCGGCGGGGATGGGGGTAAGCACATCCAAATCCGAGGCCATGGTGCTCTGCCGGAAACCAGTGGATTGCTCCCTCCGGGTGGGGACGCAGTGCCTGCCGCAAGCGAAGGAGTTCAAGTATCTCGGGGTTAAGATGGAGCGGGAGATCGACCGGCGGGAGATCGACCGGGGATCGGTGCGGCTGCAGCAGTAAAACAGGCGCTGCACCGGACCGTCTTGGTGAAGAGGGAGCTGAGCCGGAAGGCAAAGCTCTCAATTTACTGGGCGGTCTACGTTCCGACCCTCACCTATGGTCACGAACTCTGGGTCGTGACCGAAAGAACGAGGTCTCGGATACAAGCGGCCGAAATGAGTTTTCTCCGTAGGGTGGCCGGGCTCAGCCTAAGAGATAGGGTAAGGAGCTCGGACATCCGGAGGGAACTTGGAGTTGAGGCGCTACTCCTTCGTATCGAAAGGAGTCAGCTGAGGTGGTTCGGGCATCTGATCAGGATGCCTCCTGGACGCCTCCCGTTAGAGGTTTTCCAGGCACGCCCAACTGGTAGGAGGCCCCGGGGAAGACCCAGGACACGCTGGAGGGATTATATCTCCCAGCTGGCCTGGGAACGCCTCGGGATCCCCCAGAACGAGCTGGAACGTGTTGCGGGTGAGAGGGAAGCCTGGGTCGGCCTGCTAGGCCTGCTGCCACCGCGACCCGACCCCGGATAAGCGGAGGAAAATGGATGGATGGATTTCTATACCTGATTCTCCTGTTGAGAAGCAGTTGTTTTTGAACTCCCTGGCTTTGTAACTCCCTCCCAGAAGTCAGAATCTTCCGCCTCCTCTGACCCGGCGTCCTCAGATACATCAGCACTATCTGTTTTAAAAAAAAAAAAAAAAAGGGCACACACAAGTTTACATCGAGTGTGATGGACATAAAAACCCAGTGGATATTTTTATTTAGTGGATTGACACATTTTTTTAAAAAAATGCACCGTTTGCATCCAAGTGGCTCAGGTCATCACTGGGTGCAGGTGATGTCTCTTCTGCCGTTACTTCCACTGCACCATCGGCCCCTTTATTACCAGCTAACATCTCATCAAGACTCCTCAGCTCCTCTGAGATCTGCTCTACTTTACGCTTCGTGTCCGCTGGGAACAGGCCGAGGAGGAAGAGGAGGAGCAGGAGGAGGAGGGAGGGAAAGAAACAACAATCATATGACACATTTCTTTTACTTTAAAATTCATATTGAAGATTTCATATATCAAGCACCTATTCAACAACAGATGTCAAATAAGTTGTACATTTTACGGCTTTATCTTCCTATCTGATATCACCGTCACACTTTCAAATACTCCTTTCCCAAATGATATCGTCCTCCAGTCTCCTGCTTCAACAGCGCATAACATTCAAGTATGAAACAGGACTCCCTCCAAATGATCTTCATAGTGGTTAACTTACAGACTTGAGCCTTGACGTAATCCATGTACTGTTGGGCACTCAGTGCTGGCTGGCACACAATACTCTGTGGCTTGGCTGTGGATGGCGGTCGCAGGAACG